>DWKL01004738.1:0-10368 GCA_018249415.1 Phareas burnsi
GCCACAACAATCGATGAACAGTTATCACGAAGAATGTTTTACGGAGCCAAGCAAAATTACGCTTCCAAGACAATCACTTGAAGGATTTTGAAAATATTTTTCCCTACTGTTGTCAAAATTCAAAAAAGTATATTATTTTTCTTCTTTTGTAATAATTGTATATGTGGCATACATTGACGCCATCTCGATAGTCTTTCGATCAACTCCAAATTACAACCCCATGAGCGTATTGCAAACATAGACTGCGAATTAAAAAGTTTATGGAGGCAATGTAGATAAATTTCAAAAAGATGAGAATAAAGTCGCTAACCTAACCACGCATGATATAAGTTATAATTTGTTCTAGATGCTCCAATTTATTATACGTACCAATGTTAATAAAATCTACGTATTAAATTATATTTTTCGACAGTTTTGCGATTATTTCTCAAGCAATATATAATGATTGAGGCGCTAACGCTCATTATATAAGTTATAACTTGGAAGCGGTATATATTTGTATGTGCTGTCTCTCCTATATTTCAGGTCTCCTCATCTTTCACCGCATCTGTCACCAGAGCCTCATGTGTCCCCTTACTATCGAGGTGGAGCATCCAGCGATGAAGAATGTCGGGCCATGAGGACACGTGGGCGAGAAACGGCTATATTGTCTGATGCTGATGTCGATTCAGATGGGGATACGGGTCTCGATGGCGGTGATGAAGATGAGCCAGACAACACGGCTTCGCCTGGCAGACGAAGAGCAAGAAGGCGAAGACCCCCAAGGCGACCCCCACGTTCTGCAGGTAACTTTATAAGCAAACGATCGTATATCCATTTGATTTTAAGTGGTCACTGCTACTTATGTACAACTACTGTAACTAAACTTAAATAAAGTCGTACGTAAGTATGTAGATGCGTTACTACTTATGTGGACTGAGATGGTCGCCTCGTTGTAAGTATGCGCGGCTACCGCGCCTCTCCAACCGAACCACAACACTACTTCACGGCGGATTATGAGGGCGGCGGTGGTACTTCCCCGGATGAACCATAGTCCTACCACCTATGATATTTTTGGAAAACTACTAATGTTAAAAATGTTGACACATTTACAATACTATTTATTGGCTTCGTAGAAAGTGTTCGATTTTAATTAGATGTCACGGTTCCTTAAAATGTTAATAAACCCGTAAACAAAATTCTTGATAACCTTGCTGAGATTAAATAAACAGAAAAAATTATGTTCACTTCTATGATCAATATTGTAATTTTTCAAAATTTTGTTCACTTCTCTCATAAATATTGTAAATTTTCAAAATTATGTTCACTTCTATCATAAATATTTTCATGTTTTACGTATATAAACGGCAGTGACAAAAACTTTACCAACAAACCAATACATATTAGTCGACTTTTGGAAAGTTTTTATGGTACATTGCGTTTACATATGGTATTCAAAAGATTCAAAGGAAACTAAACCTACAAGTTATTTTATATAAATGTGATAAATGGACGGATTTAACATAGATTTTCTGTGACCAACGTAAATATTAAGATTTCAACTGACTCTATTTCTTTTGCTACAATTTAAAATTCAATCGATAGTTATTCACTATCAACAATGCTAAGGTCGTTAATTTACATTCGTATTTTGCGAAATTCTATTTCAAATGAAATTGTCAAAATGTCGAGGGCGACAGTTACAATTAAAAAGACAATAGAATGAATAAAACTAGAAAATTTGGATCGATTTCTACAAATGATAGCGCACAGAGAGGAAGATACAATGTTAGATAGCAATCTTAAATGCGCGAACGCATACTAAGATAGAACACGCCACTTTATAAACATATCATTTGATGCAAACAGTGCAGTTAATTTAAATGATTTAATGGCCTATAAGTTATTAGCGGCGGAGCTGTCAGTAATTGTACGGCTAATAAAACACTGGACACATCTATAGATAGCGCTGATAACGTGTGAGCCAAGTGCACAATTTATAACAATGTTTTAGTAAACAAGTACATTGTGGCCGACCACATGCAAGGACGAATGTGCTTTTAAAATAGGAATTAGGGACTTTATTAGAATACGTATTACTGTGTAATTTTATTTAAAATTACGATTAAACTTAACTTCTCGCTCTGATACTTTGTTTTATTATTATTATTTTGTTTGTTTATATTTATTAGAGTTAGGTTAAATTATGTAACGTTTTGCTAGGTTAGAATTTTGGTGTGCACCGGGTCGGAGTACGTTTTGCTTTAGTTTTTATGTATATTAATATATATATTTTTTAATGATTAAATCATTAAGGATATATATATTTTATACTTACTGATCTGCATAATTTAAAGATTTTCCTTTAAGTAAAAGGTAAATAATTATGGGCTCATAAAGTTTTATCGACTGAAATTAACGTGCAATAAATCTATATATTTCACGAATAATATAAGTTAGATAAAAATCATGAATCTATGGGAAATTGAGCACACATTTTTATGTATATGTATATATGTATGTATGTTATTACTTCACATAAATACAGAAATATATTAAGGACAGTAGACTAAAATAAAGGCATCTCACATTAATTTGCACTAAGCGTTACTTTGGGAAGGCGTCCAAATGCCGGGGAGCTTGTTGATTGTGGTATTAGGAAATTGAGCACTGTACCCGCCCGTAATCAAACCAATGCCATTTACAAAACTGAACATATAGCAGAAAACAAGCGATAAGCCGGCATTGCGTAAGACAGGAAGCGCCGATGACAAATTGTTGCCTTATTTGGAAGACGCTGCGCTCGAGCGCTCGGCGGGGCGTTTATTGGATATAATTGATTTGCCTTATTGAAAGAAAAAAATGGGAAATGACCTCAGGTTTTGTTAAAATGTATTCCGTGATTGAGATAGATATTGTGACTGTGGTATCGTTCTATATAGTTCCATGAATACTAGATATCAGGTACTAATTTATCAAATATTGTATGCTGACATTCAATATTCGACATAATCTACCCGCGCGGCGCGTAACGCAATAGGCGTGTTCCGGTACGGCAACATACACCGTATGCGTGCGAGCCGCACGGGTGGCGCGGACAGTGTTTGCCGCAGTCAACGTATTAATAGATTTTTTTTTAAATTAAATAAACAAAAACCGAAATATGTACGAATGTACTCGACGTAAAATTTTTAGTTTCCAATACACAAATAAAGATTCATAAATAGTATAATAACTTTTAAAGCATTTATGCTATTTACATTTTATTTTGCTATTGGATATCTTTATCCGCTTGCGACAGAAGGGCGGTTGTTTTTCTAGCGTATGTATGCATGTATGTTTATTTCTTTGGCAGGGGCTGTGGCCCTCACGACTTAATGGATTTTATTATAAGTGGTATATTGAAATTTCACAAAATTAGAATAGCGTCTTTAACTTTAACGTCTCAATTAGTTTTGCAGTCGGGTTATTGTGTTTATTAAATATACTGTAATTACTTTCTGTATTATAATTTAAACGTGCCTAAAGAGATTTTTAAAAAGTGTATCCAGCAGAAAGTTAAACATTGTGCAGTAAAAAGGTCACATTAACTGACAGGATTCCAAGTTCGAATTCTACAAATGACATTCTTAATTTTACTTGAAATTTGGTAATTAATTAATTACCTATTATTAAAGTAATATGACTTTTAGTGTACAATAGAGACCGCATCGATTTTTATTAATTCCCATCAAATTCCTTCCACAGATCTTGACCGCACTCGACAAGAAGTGGCATCCTGAGCACTTCACGTGCAACACGTGCCGCAAGCCGATCGACTGCGCCAAGTTCCACCAGCATGACGGCGGCGTGTGCTGCGTGCCCTGCTACACCAACCATCACAGCCCGCGCTGCCACGGCTGCGGCGAGCCCATCACCGACGTGAGTTGTTGGCTGTTGCGCCAACCGTACTTCACTAATAGACATTGACTGCGGCAAACACACCTGTCGTGTTTTACTGTCCGAGCCACCCGTACGGCTCGCACGCATACGGCGTGTGCCGCCGTACTGGAACACACCTGTTGTGTTACGCCAGCACTGGTGGATTGTTTCGAATATTAGCCGCCGTAGTCAATGTGTTATTAAGTCGCGGTTCAACTGGGAACTCTTGTACGCGCCGTACATTGCTAATAGCTAACGCAACTACAGTTTGGACGAGACCATCAATGGGTTGAGGATGAAGTTTTGACTTAAAACGACTTTCATTTCGGTCAGTAGGGGGTCACCAGTAAAAACCACCAGTAACGAATGTATGTTATGGCAAGACCGTTTATTACTTTGGAAATATAGCATCTACCGGCATTATTATATTATCATAATTTAGAGGATAAAAGCCATTACTCGGTAGCGCGCACCACGACATATTTGGAGCTAAATTTACCATAGCGCTTTGGACACCCACCTTTAATCTCAAACAGAACTGAAGTTCAATTTGAAGTCGTACGTACAAACGTCACTACTCTTGAGGACTAAGACGGTCACCTCGCTATAAGAGTGCCCGACAGCGCAGCTCAACGACCGATACATAAGAGCTCCTTCAGGTGCAATAATAAGGTCCATTATGACGTCAGTATTAATTAGTTAATGAAAACAGTTTTGATCAATACGTCCTCTAGAGATAGTATTTTAATTTATCATCTATTCTAGGCCATAAACATGTCTGCGCTGTTTGTTGTTACCTTCGTCGGACATGCAATTCTCATGGTGCTGCTAATTAACTTGATAGGACTGGAAGTACCTACCTGTCATAAATGTTACGTTATGCTAAGTGTTACATTCCATTTCGTAGAATTGTAATTATCGATCGTTAATCCAAATTATTAGTTAATTTAATGTGTTACATAATTATTGGGTCTTTTCACATTGAAAGCATTGAAACCTTTTTGAATACATTATAATTTCAACTCGGTTTAATTTTATTTGTATACGTAATTCAAAGTACATTTATGTGATGGGTGCATATTTACGTCAACAATATCAGAGCAATCTTTATCGTTTCACTTCTACATATGATTTCTTGATCGTCTTGATTATCGTGACTCGACTAGTGGAAATTCAAACTTAACACATTGACTGCGGCGCTAATATTCGAAACAATCCACCCGTGCGGCGCGTAACCCAACAGGCGTGTTCCAGTAGAGCGACACACACCGTATGCGTGCGAGCCGCATGTGTGGCGCGGACAGTAAAACACGCCTGTGTTTGCCGCAGTCAATGTGTTAAACCATGTCAACATTGCTTTCTGTTTTTTTGACAACACATCGATGAGATATTTAAAATCATTATCAAAGGCTAATTTCTTTATCGTTTCCGCTGATATCCATACAATGTGGAAATTAATCATAATGGATTCATCGTACGATATCGTAATCTATTTCTATCATTATGATATTTCCGAGGCTTCGCTCATGACTCCTTTGTTAGCGGACATTGGAAATGAAACACTGCATATATTTTATAAAATCTTTTCCGCTTTCGTTCCTCACACCTGTGACTAATTCGTGTGTCGGAAAAAATTACGATAATTCATCGCGATAACATGACGTAACGCCGCTAGAGGGAGCTTCACACGACACTAAAGATCTTTTACGTCTACCCACGCGCTCGTGCAACGGGTTAATAGCATGAATTGTTGTTCTGCTTTCGTAAGATATTTCTCGAATTATTAGTTCCGATCTTCAAATTAAACGAGTGCACGTGTATATGATAATTAAATTAGCTGTCATAGCCGAGTGGTGTAATTCCGGCCTCTAATGCGAGCTCTTCGGGGTTCGACTCCTGCGCGCAACTCAAATTTTTCGAAGTTGTATGCATATTAGAAATTAATTATTATTTTCTTGAACGGTAAACGAAAATATTGCGAGGAAACTTATACATCTGAGAATTCTCTTTAAAGTTCTCGAAGCTGCGTGAAGTCTACCAATCCGTACTTGAGCAGCGTGGTGGACTATAGCCTAGCTACTCATTTTGGGAAGAGACCCGTACCCAGCAATGAGACAGTAATGGGTTGATGATGAAGTAAAATAGATGCAGTATAGTATAGTGATACCGCTAGTATAGCTAGCCAGTATAGTATAGCTTAAAATCATATATAGTGATGACGTTAAGAGTAAGTAGAGTAGACAGTGCAGTTAAGTTACAGTCGGTGCTTACCTTGATCGTGTGTACACATACTTGGTATATATATGAACTTATAAATATCGGGTCACAGCCTTACATTTAGGGATACTAGCGATAGTGTACATGACCTCACAAACCATAATTTATATTCTGTGCACGACCTACGCAGTTTTGTGCAAGTATTAACGCCTTTGTAAAAGATTAGTGTTAGGTATGTATTATCTTAGAAGGCAGCTAAGATTATATATTATTTGTTTTTCTTGCGACGATAAGCGTATCCAGTTGTATTTTAAATAGTTATGATAATGTATAACTATATATTTAGTGGCTATATGTATAGTTATATATTATCGTACAGCGGCTTAACTGACTACTCATAGAGCGTGAAAAGTCAAATAGACACTTCAACTTTTACATGTTCTAACGTCAACAACTACTTTGAAACAAGTATTTATTAATATAGAAACCTCCTACTTTTTATATCAGTAGATAATCGTTTATACTCTATTATAATAATTTCCCTTTTCAAGTTCGTTAAAAAATCAAATGTACCCACGCAGCCTTATATGCAGTAGATTTAAAGGCACGTGTACATGGTCCACTGTGTGCGTACTAGTCCGTACCTTGATAAACAAAATAAAAAAATTATATAATAAACATGGTAATTATTGGATTTTTAATAGCGGGTTTATGGGGCTAAGGTATAATAAAAATCTGAAATATTATAATATTATGCACAACAGTTGAATAAATAATTATCATTATGATAAGTATAAAAAAAAAAAACACATCGGTATAAAAATGTGACTGGCATTTCGTATAAACATATAAAAATATAATAGGTAATAAAACTTTTTTAAGCTTTTAAAAGTTGAAACAAATATGATAGAGCAACTGGAAATATGCGGCTTGTTTAGATATAAAAAAAGGAATTTTAAACAAAATTCCTTTTTTCGAGTACCCGTTTTGTACAGTTACGAGAAGGAGATAATTATACACCGTTTAAAAATATAAATGTAAATACTAAGCGATATATTAAAGTAACCCGCCAATCCAAAACAATCTTGCAATATAAAAATTTATCTAAAATAGACAATTACTAACCTAACGAGCTTAATCGAAAACTAGATAAGACAACGAGCTATATCATCAAAAGAATAATTGCCGACAGAAATATGGCAATACAAGTCCATCCGCAGACATAACAATTTGGCATGACCGGGGTCTCTCCGTAACACCACCACAATATCTGATATTTAAAAAACTACACAACATTATAACATTATGATTACACAATATTATAATCAATTATTGTTGAAAATGTTTTTCAAGTTGTATTAAGTTATTTTTTCTTAGTTTTCCACCCCATGTTCAAAAAAAGTGAAACAACATCTACCCTGTAAGCTAGCGACGCATTGGCAAGTTTGGCGATTACGTCGATTTATAAAGTTGCCGTTTATCATCATGGCGACTCAGGCAACTTGCTAGTTTTTTTTATAAATAAAATAATATCGTTATCGACTGGTTTACATTTGCAAATAATTGTAATTCTCTAATTATGTATTCATTGTTATCCAGGTGGTTCATCGCAGAAATCTCATTACAAAATAAAATATAAATAAAGGCTACAAGTGAACACTTCGCTTAACATTAAGCCAGTTACACACCAAGCCTTGACCGTGACCTTGCCGGGCGCGGCGGGCGGAGAAAAACAAATAAGTTTTCTGCTCAGTGATTCACACGACACGTGACACAGGACTAATGAATAAATAATGAGTTTATAAATAGCGCAAGTGTGGAGCGCTGGATATTTCCTATTACGCTTTTTATGCCATTAGATGCTTATCGACCGAGCGCGTTGTGTAAGTGAAGTGCATATTAAGTTTATTTACACTTTACATTCTGTAATGTAACCGCTGTTAAAGGCGCCGGTGATTTTTCACGCTAAATGTAAAATACTAGCTTGTGCTCGCGGCTATGCTCAAAATATTTTACAACTATAAATCGTTATTATAAAATATAATAATATTAATTTTAAATAAAAGTGAGGACTCCCTATGTTTCCCCGCTCTACCTGTCTGTTTCATAGCAGCTGTGCAGCGCTGCCGTGTCCTGGCTCGAAAGACGTGGTTTAATTTTTCAAGGCGTTCCATTTTAGTCCTCAGGAGAAGCAACGTTTGACTACAATTCATTTCATTAGAGCTCCTGTTATATTTGGAATTGGTTAGAGATCACCATTGGCGATAGGGACCATATAACATCCACTAATATTTATTACATATATTAGCAGTAGACATTACGTAAAATAAAATATATAATATAGTCACAACACGTTATCCTTCAGGTATAGCTAAATATATTAAAAATAATTTTCTTAAAACATTCTACGGAATAACACGGAATATGGACGTATGGATAACAGCTTAACGTGTCCTCTGAAGCACGGAAGCGTTCATTAAATTTTGCCACTAGCGACCATCCAGCTTCCGACCGCGTCAGACGTTGATCAACTTTGTAAATCGCTTACGATGTACCCAAGCCGTGGGGCTATGCGAGCCTACAATTTGGCACCTATAATATTGGAACCACAATATATTAATAAACTATATATTCACGGGCGGCAATACTTTCTTGGTCCGTATAAGGGCCGCGGGCGCTGAGTCAGCCGACCTTACGCACAACTGCCATATCGCGCCGTGAATCATATGTCATTTTGCTCGTATTACTCCCACACTGTGGATCTGAAGAAGTTTCGGCTAAAAAAATCGATTTGTTGGATTTTAAAGAACCGCGAAATATGATTTTAAGCTAATATTATCGCGGAACTTATACATTTTTTATATTATGTAACGAGTACTCATGATTTGCAAATATAGACAATTCAAAAACCGTAAATCGTGAGTACTCGTTACATAATATAAAAATGAACGGCGAAATATCGATTAAATATCTAAACTGTAAATATTTTTGTTCATATATGTATATATTTACTTTTATATACTTATCCTAAGCTGATAGAACCTTTATAGGGATATCGAAATTAAAACATCCCTAAAATTTCTTGCCCGTTTTTGTCTTTAAGTCCGAGCTGATTTCGGATTTACTTAACGAATTTATTTAACGAAGTTGTGAGAAGCCCTTATTTTGTTTAATTTAAGCTTAACAATAACATTTTTTAGAGAAAATATTGTTGTTATGGAATATCTTTCGCCGCTTCTTGTCCAAGAATGGAACTCGTTGGAGCGTGGTAGTTTGTTGAAGTTCAAAAACAATTTTGTGAAGAAACAGGTTTGAATAAAAATATTTTGATTCGATTTGATTTACAGCCCTTGGACTTTTAAACAGCAGTCGATTACTATGGATTTTTACCCAAATTACTAGGGATTTCCGGCAGTCAATAACCGTTACCCAATACGCTATTGAAGCTGAAAAGTATGTACGTGTCGGACCACGCACAGCGAAGGGTCCGTAGTCGAGATAAACATTCACGGTTAAAATTCAATAAGTAAAATTTTACATAAATATATTTTTATGCGCAACAATAATTTTGTACTTCATAATATTTCTGGCTGGATAGTTTTTCATTCCTCATGCCACGCTAAATTATTTATTATTTCTTAATTTGATTATAACATTGTGCAGCGCTTCATAAAACACACCCGATTCAATCTTTATCTATATAGAGGCAAGTTTCAAAGTAAAAATGGTACACGACACACGAATAGACAGACAGGCATGCCGAAATCGTAAGAGTTCCGTTTTTGCCACCTGCCTACGGAATCCTAAAATTATTACTACACATAGACAACATCTATTGTAACATACAATACATACAATCAGTTGCGTGATACAGTTAGGTATAAGGATGAGTCGAGGAGATTTTTTCACAAACAACGGCGTGATGTCATCACGACGAAAACAATGGGCTCTATTTGATTCAGAGGCGCGTGTTCTGAGCAGGAGTTTAATAACATGCCACATTTAAAACTAAACATAAAATTAAAATGTGTTACTTTGATGGAAGTAGCAAAATGTGCAGCCGTAATTGAATGGTGTTTCCCGCTCAAAACTAACTCCAAATAGGGCAAGAGGCCTACTGCCTTCGATCATAAATGTAAATGTGGTTGGTTATCTTATTCCTCAAAAGCAGCAACATCTACGTACGACTTCAGATAGGACCTCAGTCTTGTTTGAGAGTATGACTCGGGTGGTAAAACTATAGTTTGTTTG
>DWKL01004739.1:0-10368 GCA_018249415.1 Phareas burnsi
AAAACAATAGTAGTTATATAATATTGTTCTGATTTTATTATATCATGTCATTATCCGCTGTATAAACAATTCATGATTGGTATTGTCTTGAAATTTTAAACAGATGCCAACATAAACGAGAGATGTAGGGAAATAGGAATAGGAAAAGTAATATTTTCTGTTCCGTGAAATTGTCTCCATATCACAAACAATTTGTCGCTTGATCGCCAATTATTATTAATTATTCTTATAATTCTTAGCGACGGACGCTACAAGGCGATTTTGGAGCGGAGTAGATATAGCAGAGGTGGTTCGATTCCAAGGCGACCTTGTTTTCTGTCAATGTGTATTAGGAAATAATTATCAATTTAAGGTTAAGAAAAATATCGCAAGAAAATCATGTATGATTATAAATCATGTATGATTAGAGAAGTATCTCTTTACCTATTATACAGTTCTCCATAAAGTTTGTGAGGCGTGTGGACTTGCATACGTTGCATAGGTTGACAGATGGGGCTTTAAGTTGGGTATTTATTTGTACTATATATTACTGCAACTTCCCCTTCCCTCTAATGGGGGGGGGGGGTTATGTAGATTCGTATCATATATACCTAGTGTTTCATTGCCAAACATCTTTCCTGAGGAATATAAATAATTTAGCCAGACGAATCTACTTCCCGCTTTCCGGATTAATATCTTCCTTAATGACCTACAATTAAGGGACTACACATTTTTTGAACCTTTACTATGTAAGCGGTCATTACATACGCTCATGGCTTTAGTTTATCGGCATCTGTCAAAACTCCAAATAAGATTTAAATCCTATCTAACGTCTGTCACAGATGCGTTGCCGAGAACTAAGTTAGAACGCCTCGAGTAACTATCACTACCTTACCGTATCCTTCATACTCGAACACATCAGCGTTTAAGGCTCCTGTTATGAGTTACATGTAGCCATGGCATCCGGAGTGAAATCACAACGGTTACTTGCTTAAAACCTACACACTAAATAGCCTACATTTTAAAAGGTAATAGAACTTTAGTTTCTCCGGGGAGGTACCACCGCCGCCCTCGTAATCCACCGTGGAGCAAAACTTGTCTCCTTCGGAGCGATGCGGTTGCTGGATACACTCACAGCGAGGCGACCATCTCAGTTCTCAAGTTGTAATGCATTTACGTACGGCCACATATAGAACTTCAATTCTGTTTGAGATTAGATGTGTCTATGGGTAGTAATCACGTAGCATAAGGTGGCCAGCCCGCTCGTTTACTACTATTTATTTATTTATTGTAAGCCTATAACCAGGAAATACAAAGGGCGAACTTAATAGCCAATTGCAGTCTCAACCAGTCGACACTCGTTGATAATGCGTTCCAATCTTTCTTTAAACAACCATAGAGTTGGGGGTTCCCGGATGTGTTCGGGTAAAGCGTTCCAAAGGAATGTAGCTTGAATAGTGATGTGGAAAAAACCAATGTTGATTGGTCGAAAGTAAGTAACTATTCAAACATAAAAAAGTAAGCACGTTAAATGCGGCCAACAGGTTTTACTGTATGTGCCGCGTGTTTTCACACATAGGGTGTTCAATTTAACATTTTGACTGCGGCAAACGCACCTGCCCTGTTTTACTGTCCGAGCCACCCGTGCGGCTCGCACGCATACGGTGTCTGCCCCCGTGAAACACCTGTTGTGTTGCGCGCCGCACGGGTTTTTGTTTCGTATATCAGCGGCCGCAGTCAACATGAAAAATAATTGATTCCGCTATATTCTGAACAATTTATTTCTTTGCAATAAATTTAAACGTAGAAAAAGATTGGAATTAACCGCTTCGCTAGCGTTTTTATTGATGAATGGAAATAACTTTTCGACGCTTTGTCATTGAGCGGCAGTCGAGCGTGATAGCGATATTTATCGCTGTTTCGAAATTGCCTGTCGTTTTTAGCGAATAAGTACAAATGAAGTAGACTAGACAGACGTATGCATACATTGCATTATATTATAACTACTTTATAATCGAGTCTAGGTTTCCTCTGACTACGCAAATAACAGAGGAGCACAATCCAAGTCAGTCTTAGCAGCCGTCCTTCATCCCCGCTTGCAGAATACATCACCCTTGAAACGAAGTAGGATCACTTTACCCGGGCGGTAAAGTAACTCTACTTCGAGGCCCCTAATACCTCGACCGGAGGCAACGGAAAAATAGGCCGACGCTTTTCGTTCGATCATAAAATAAACAATGATTATGTCTTATTCCTGAAGTTAAAAAATTGCCTCCGCCTTTTTCATTGAGTAAGGCGTTCAGCCGTGTGACAGATAACCAGTAATTATTACTGTCTTGTACTTTCTTGTTTACAGATGTATGTAGCCTATTTAAATAACGATTTTCACACTAGAATTCCCTGTGTGGATGGTGCTTTAGACACAAAATGACTACACAAGCACCCAGACACAGTAAATAAATATAATTCATCATTTAGACGTCTGCTTGGCTAAGTCGAACCCGGAACATTGTCTACCTCTGCGCCACGCAGCAATCCAATCAACTAAATTAACTAGAAAAAAAAATATCTAAATAAAATTAATAAGATGGATTTAGATTTAGTTACCTAAATTCTTACTCATTATATTTCAGTGAAGTGCTCCTTGTTTCCATGTTTTTTTGTTCTCCGTACGGTTACTCAGTTGTGTCTTAGGTCCACCAATATCTTTATAGATCATGGTGGAACATTCTATTAAAGGCTGGAGAAAGCCACTGCGAAAGACAGATATACGAGAAGAATTGATGAAGGGTCTCGAATGATGCCAAATTTAACTGGATCTTCATATAATATGGGATTTTGGGTCGATGTTAATTCGATTCCATTCATTTTAACACATTAAATGTAGCATATGTTAGCAGCTTATTAAAATCTGTACACTGAACCAGTTTTGACATGCAAATATCACGTTTGATTACATACTAATTGAGGTAAAGAATATTTTATTACTATCAAACAGTAAAGGCAGTCTCGATTAGCAAAAATATGTAGCTACATATAGGTGTCTGGACTCAATTTGCTATCATAGGTTATTGGTTTAGGAAATAGACTTATTTCCCATTTGTAAGTTTCTTGAGATCTAGCGCGATACCTTGAGGCCAGATTTGGACTGACTTCGAAAGTCAGTATTTCCTCGAACATAACATTTTGCCACATTAACACATTGACTGCGGCAAACGCACCTATCGTGTTTTACTGTACGCGCCACCCGTGCGGCTCGCGCGCATACGGTGTGTGCCGCCGTACTGAAACACCCATTGTGTTGCGCGCCGCACGAGTGGATTGTTTCGAATAATAGCCGCCGCTGTCAACGTGTTAAGGATTAATATTTGTCGGTTAGCTTCTACCAAGACTTTGAGCAACACCCACAATCCCGCCTTAAATAATGTTTATTTTGCATTTGTAAAATATAACATTTCGCGCCACTCACTTTACACTTTACACTTTACACTTTACACTTTACAAAATCCGTCTAATAAAGGCAAAATTTGATCTCAGCATAATATTATGTTAATTAAGGATGGACATTTGATTTAATTTAAGCGTCAATTTGGACGAAATATCGTGTTGTGTTATATTCAATGCTTAATTTAAAACATTCACTAATATCGACTTGAGCATTTTGGAATTAACTTCCTTCACGCACGTGTGTGTGTTTTTTATGTGAGTGTGAGTAGCAAACGAGCGTGCAGGTCACCTGATGTTGATGGGTCAATGCAGTCCTTGCACCCACATATAACCTCAAATAAAACTGAAGTCCTATCTGAGCTTGTATCTACATACGACTTATTACATAAACGAGTAGTAAGGCCTCTACCTACATCGTTACTACTCCTGAGGACTAATGGTCGCCTCGCTTGTATTGCGTACAAACCTACGATAACCAGCTTCATCAACCGAAACAAGTATTGCTTTATGGCGGATAATGAAAGAAACGGTGGACTGTGGCCCAACTTTTCTCATTCTGAGACGAGACCCGTGCGCAGTGTGGCATTAATAGGCTGATTATGATAACCATGTAATTCTTAGTCGGGAATCGAATCCGAAACCGACGAAGGCGTTAAGGATGATGCCTTATGTGTAGTCAAACACTACGGCATTTTTTTGGAAATAAAAGCATCTTTCTGTAACTATATACACAAACTCAATATAAAACCGATGTCATTTAATAACGAAACCACAGCTTAAGTTTCGATTAAAATTACCAACTTGTACCAGTGTATTAATTAACTTGTGCAGCATTTTATAGCTTACGAATTATTGAAGTCACATTATGCTGTTAAATGTAGTGGTATTGGTGGTATTGCTTGCTACAATACATTGTAAGTAATTTTATTTACACGTTGATTGCGGTAGTTAATATTCGAAACAATCCATCCGTGCGGCGCGTACCACAACATATGTGTTTCAGTACACACACACTGTATGCGTGCGAACCGCACGGCTGGTGCGCTCAGTAAACCAGGACAGGTGCGTATGTCGCAGTCAATGTGTTAACACGTGGTAGAGCGATAGAGCGACCGGGTAGGTACCACCGCCGTTCTTGTAAGCCGCCGCGACGCAATTCTTGTTAGAGGTGTAGTTGCCGGGCAAATTTCATGGTAAGTTATTGTATGCACTTAATAGGTGGTAGAGCGATAGAGCAACCTGGTACCTACCACCACCGCCCTTACAAGCCGCCGCGACGCAATTCTTGTTAGAGGTGTGGTTGCCGGGTAAATTTCATGGTAAGTTATTGTATTCACTTAATAGGTGGTAGAGCGATAGGGCGACCGGGTAGGTGCTACCGCCGCCATTAGAAGCCACCGTGAAACAATACTTGTTTCGGTTAGAGAAAGATTGCCGGGTACATTTACAACGCGGAAATCATGTTAGTCCTTGGGGGTAGCATCATGTAGCGTAGTTGCATCTACGTACGACTTCAGATAGGACTGCAGTCTTGTTTGAGGTTAGAAGTGGGTGTACATGGGCTCCACTGACCGCTTAACTTCAGGTGGCCTGCACGCTCGTTTGCTATTCATCTCACATGTAATAAAAAAATATGAATCTAAATTATTCAGATTGCTTTTGTGTTCTAGTTACTTTAAAAGTCGAAGTTTAATTTAAAATATTGTTATTAATGAGACTTCATTCATGAGACTCGGTCAGTTTCACATTATTATTTTGATATTTCGAGTTATATCACAGTTTCACAGGGAGGAATATAATTGAATTTTGATAAGTTTTACTGAGAATAATTTTACAAGTCCCACATGAATGTCGATTAACGATTAATTGTAATCGAAGATTATAGTTCATTCTTATAAATTATGGTCATATTTTTATTTTTTATCTTTATTTAATATATTAATCGCGTCTGAATTTTGAAATCGGTGAAATTGTCGCTAAAATCGTTTTTGTCGCATGCGTGTAAATTGCTATATTTATTTATTTTATTAATCTACACTTAGCCCCACATTTAAATTCCTTGTGGGTGCCACAGACACATACAAAGACGAATACACAAACACCCAGACGCAGAACAGAAATCTAAATTCATTATTAAGATGCCTCGTTGGTATAGCTAATTCCATGCAAACAACGACATAATAGACGGCGTTCAATCTGTTTTTATTTTCTTAACGAAAATGTTTTTTTTAACGAGAACTTTATTCTGCGCGCAACAGATTCCAAAGGTGAACGAAGAATAACAAATGGTAAACCAATTCAAGGATCTAAACGATATATGGTAAGATATAAATTGAAAAGAAATAACCTACTCAATAGTTATAAAAGCTTAAATTGAAAAATCTGTAATCTTTTTATATGAGAGGGCTAGCAAACTAGCGTACAGGCTATCTGATGTTAAGTGGTCACTGCAGCCCATGGACAGCCATATCAAATCTTATACAGAACTGAAGTCCGATCCGAGATCGTATGTAGATGCGTTACTACTCCTGAGGAGTAAGAGGAGGAGTGAGGAGACAAAAGAATTGCTTCACCGCAGATTGCGAGTGTGGCGGTGATACGTCGAACTATAGTTCTATCTTACACCTAAGAGTTACGGATTGAAAAGCATAAGTAATAAATTATTGCATTTTTTTATCTTTTATAACATCATCATCAACCCATAACTGTTCCACAGTTGGGCGAGGGTCTCCTCTCAGAATAAAACGGGTTAGGTTGTAGTCCGCCATGCTGACCATGCGTGAATTGGTAGACTTCACACATCTTCGAGATCTTTACAAAGAGTTCTTAGATAGTTTCCTTACGATTGTTCATTCACCGTTGAAGCAAGCAATCGAGCGAGGGAACGTAACTTCAAAAATCAGAGCAGCGTTTGGATATCCAACTCTAGATCCCCCGCGTATAGGCCGATTACTTACCAGTCTAGTGGTAAGTAATCGGCACTGTAGCCCTGCAGAAGAACAGTTCATTAATCAGGACGATCCACGTGATGCGTCGGCAACTTTAACCGTCATATGCAGAGGGTTCCGGATTCGATTCATGGACAAGCAGACTTAATGATAAATTTAGATTTCCGTTCTCAGTCTGGGTGTTTATGGACTCGTCTTTGTGTGCCCATGGTATCCACGACTTTAGAAATCCTAGGGGGGGGGGGGGGGGGTATGAGTATAGAAAGCTTTGAAAGAATTGATTCATTCCAGATCTATCTCGTCAAAGCGCCGTCGTCTCCACAAAATTACGACGCTTGGCTCTGTGGGGGGGCGATAGTCTCTCCCCTCTACATCGTCACTTCAGCCGCCTGTATCGAGGATGTGCAGCACATGTATGCTATCGCTGGGTACAATAAGTACGTGAAATTTGACAGCATCCATACTGATGATTGTACTAGGAAAAGGAAGAAGAGGGTGGTATACACGTGCGTGCCTAAAGGTTCGTATCCTTTATCATCAAGCCCTTACTGTGCCCTTACTGGGCACGTGTTTCCTTTAAGAATGACAAGGGTTAGGTTAGGTTAAAATGTTTCATACTGGACATGGGTCCCTAGCTGTCAATCTTATACTTCTTCTTTTTCTCCGCCATTTATTTTCCCATATTTAACCACATATTTAATAAACAATCCTTGATTTTATATCAAGATTAATTAAATTTTAATAAATTATAAACTTAAAGTTAAAATTATTCTTCCTATATTTATTGATTTAGCGTACAACTTGGACTACGAGAAAGTGGAGAAATGGTCCTACATTGACCTAGGGGTCGTCAAAGTAGAGTCAGCTTACGACTTCACGGATAAGTCTTACGAAAATGGATGCTCACACATACCAGTCTCGATATCTATAAATTACGAACCGAAGTATCAGGAACCAGGTGTGGATGCCATGGTCTTGGGCTGGGGACATCGCGAAATATGGCGGAAAGTAAGTTGTCACACAACTCAAAATAAATAGAAGTCTTTTTATGTAAGAAGAGTAGCAAATGAGCGCACATATTAAATCGTCTTTGCAGTCCATGGACACCATCTAACCTCAAACGGGACTGAAGCCCTATTCGAGGTACTAAGGTAGTATGTCGATACATCACTACTCCTGAGGACTAAGATCGACTTCAATCGGATTACTCGAACACACTTTATATTTCGAATATATGTTCGAATTAAAAATTCATTATCATATGCTTCAACGATGACGGAAATCATCGCAAAGAAACCTATATGAATTAGAGTTCTCTGGAATGTTCTCGAAAATCTACTCCATAGTACGGTCTTCGCCCCTTCATTCTCATTCTGAGAGGAGACTTATCATTAGAAGTAAGTGCTGACGATGATAATCATGGTGCTCTAGATCCAGTCTTTGTAAAACCTAATACTCTAATTTCTGGCAAATCAAAAGGTGATATAGCAACATTGTTCTAAAGTCTTGGACTCTTATGCTGGGGGTTCGGAGTTCAAATCCTGCACGCATCTCCAAGTTGTCGTAATTATGTGCATATTAGAAATTAATTGTCACTTGCTTTAACGGTGAAGAAAAACATCGTGAGGAAACCTGCACATCTGAGAGTTTTCTGTAGAGTTTTCGAAGGTTTCGAAGTCCGTCACGCCGGCCAAGTGCGGTTTGGTGCACTTGGTCAGCGTGCACAACTGGTCTCATCGTTTTCATTCCGAGACAAGACCCGTGTCAGTGACAGTAACAGATTGATGATGACAAAAGGCAGAACGATTCATAAGCATCTTCTTCCAGCCATCAGACAACGTTGACTACAACCAGAAACAATTGCATTACGCCCCAACTTTGCTGGAAGATAAGGAGAAATGTAAACGCGCCTACAGCCATGTTCCCAAGATGGACGAAATCATCGACAGATACATGATCTGCACCAAGAACGCTGGTAACATCGATGACGTTGGCGAATTGATCGTGAAGAATAAACCTGTGGCGAATGGCTGCGTTAATTCGAAACTAAATGAAAATTATACGGTTATTACTTTTCATGAGCTTCCCCTCGTTTGGCTTCCTAAATTCCCTGCTGGATTTATCGGTTTCAACGGAGAAAGCCATTTTTCGCGCTTGTTTTTACCGTGTACGTTCAAGATGTGGAATGAACTTCATTCTGAGGTATTCCCGGAAAGCGATTCCATAGGGCTCTTCAAAAAAAGTGCAAAAAGAGCTTTACTTGAAAGCCGGCGATGCATTGGCTACTTCTTTGGTATTGCAAATGTCCATAGGCGACGGTGACCACTTTCCATCAGGTGGCCCGTCTGCTTTATCGCTAGGTTAAGAAATAAAAATAAAAATTGTTCGTGCCATGTAAACTGTGTTGGGTGCGATAATTTTTACATCCTGTCGCTAGGATACATGTTTCTTCTCATAACAGGGGGAGGTTTGGAGCATACTCTACCACGCTGCTCTAATGTTGATAGGTGGAGATACGGATTAGTTAAGCCGTGCTAGATGAATTCAAAACGCTCACAAGACCGCTTACAAGGTTTACTGAGTGCTATCCAATGATAATAACCAAGACTAGGAGCGTAGTGTACCCCCCGGAGCACGCAAGCCCGCCTGAAATTTAGCCACTTGCGGTCAAACATCCAATTTCCAACCGCGTTCGATATTGCTTAATTTTGTAGATCGGTTACGATCTACATCGAATCACTGTGTTATCGGCGCCGAATAGCACCTCCTTCCCGTAGATTAAGTAAAAGGCTGTTAAAGGATTTTATCCAAAGTAAGGTAGCAACGAAGTTCTTCATTTAATATGGTCACCGACACAAATATAAGCGTGGAGAATGTGACAAACTCTCCCTTTGTAAGAGAGATCCATGTTTTAAGGGCTGATGGATAAATTAGCCAATGTTACTTCTTGTAAGTTCTTTTATGCCTGAGTGGCGATCATATTAAAATAGGCTCAACGCTTCCAAATCTATCCATGCAGACATATAAACAAAATATAAACGGTTTTCCAAAAGTGCTATATAAATGAGCTTAGACAGTAACGGTTACTATCAGAGAGACAATAGAAGATACAACAGTTGCTATCAGAGATACAATAGAAGATACAACAGTTGCTATCAGAGATACAATAGAAGATACAACTGTTAATATCAGAGATACATTAAAAGATACAACAGTTACTATCAGAGATACAATAGAAGATACAACAGTTGCTATCAGATACAGAAGATAATACAATTCTACATTTATACATTTATTTCTTCCAGAACATAATGGAATGTGATGATATATTTGAAACTGATGCAACTCGCACGCAATTGAATATGACTGAAGAATTAAGTTTCACTAGAAGACACGGTATTTGTCAGGTACAACGATTATTGAATTACTACAAAGTGGATTTGATAACGATAATATAAGGGTAGTAGTTTGACGATCTGCTTGACATCGACAAGCATATACGTCACGCAGGTCATGAAGAGGGTTTTGGGCCCGATTCCCGCAAGCAGAGGCCTAAAGGATTTAGATTTCTGTTTTGGGTCTGGTTGTTTGTGTACACGTCGTTGTATGTGTCCATGGCAACCACGACGCAGGGAATTCTAAAACTGTAATTTTAAAAGGTGGTCCGTCCGGGAAGGTGCCACTGGCTGCGCTTATATTCCGCCGTGAACTTGTATTTGGTCGGAGAAGTGCGGTTATCAGGCGCACTTAAAGCGAGAGGATTAAGATGGTTGCCTGCGTAGACGGGCTACCACTACTGTTGTAACGCAACTACGTTTGACCTCTGATAGGCCTTAAGTACTATTTCAGGTTAGTATAAGTGTCGATAGAACAGTGATAGCCTAGTTGTTAAGATTCCGGTCTCTCAAGCCGAGTGTCCGGGGTTCGAACCCCGCACGCACCTCTAATTTTTCGAAGTTATGTGCGTATTAGAAATTAATTATGACTTGCTTTA
>DWKL01004740.1:0-10365 GCA_018249415.1 Phareas burnsi
CCGACAAAAAAATACATTATTTTAGAACATGATTATATAGTATAACAGTATAATACAACAGAAAGTACTCTCAATAGAGCTAAACACTTATTTTAAAATACCATTTACAAGTCATTTATATGGTATTTATTTTTAGTTTAATTTAGCTTTCCGTAATCTCAATTCCAAACAAGGCATCTACAAGGTACCATCAGCAAATAAGAACACGTATTTTAACATATCATTTACAAGTTATTAAAGTGGTATTTCATATATAATTTTGTGTTCTATCATTTCAACTTCAAACGAGGTATCTACAAAGGGATCCAAAAAGCATTCATATTAAACTGTAATGTACATGACTGACCTGAGCGGTATAACGGTAGCTGACATTTAAAGTCAGCCGTTTCCTTCTTTTTGTCATTATTTTAAAGCCCAAATAAAGCATCTAAAAAAACTCCAATTAAAGCGTCAATACTGTCGTTCGTCTTGTAGCAGTCAAATTTTGCATCTCAGCTTAAATAAGGGTGAAAAGCGAATAATGATGTAGCTTAAATAAAACAAGAATTGCACAAATATTTATTTTATTATAACAAAATTATTTTTAGATTCAAGGTTTATCTCGTTTTATGTTGGACGACTAGACATGACTAGATTTGTAGACACACGCTATACAAACACTACACAAACTAATTTGAAATGCGTAAACACTAATGCGGCGCCCGTGCATGCCAAGAGTGGCGACTACAAGACGATCGGCAGATTTGGCAGACGACAACTTACTATACAGAAATTTGTAATCAGTGAAATTAAAAATTTTGTGAAAATATCATGCCAAACATAAAATATAAATTGTAAAATTGTACGATACGACGGTAGCACAGTCACCTTGGCGGTCGTCCGGGGTCCATCTTCATCGGGCGGCTCCTGTGTGGGTTGGGGTAGGGTGACTGGTACAGAGGGTGGGGCGGTTAGTATATCCTCTGGTATGTCGGTACCTAACCGCGGTGTATCCTCGCTTACAATACCCGTAATAGAATCTGTAGGCGTATCTAAGCTTAAATAGGAGCTTTGATCTTTCCAGCTGCAAATTCCGCCAGGCAAGTCCATCGAAATATAATTAGAATCGAAAGGCGAATCGCACGGTCCTCTGGCAGAGTTATCATCGGTATCGGAAGAATGGCCGGAGCCACCGTTTCGATCCCTGTCCTTATCGTTTTCGTCTTTAATTTCAATGTCAGGGTTAGTAATGTTTGGTGTTTTCGATTTATTAGCCAAGGTAAGAAAATATTGACATTCCGCATCGTGATACAAATATTTATCAGGCCAAAACGACTTATCTTTAAGGATATTTTCCTCTAAACAGACGTAGCTATTTATCGGACGTTCAACTTTTTCACTAAATTCAGGTTTTATCTCAAGAGACGTTTCGAATTGTTTGTCATGTTTTTCTAATGAATCTGATTTTTGTTCAATTAATATTTTTTCCGCATCATCCGTAATGAATTTATCAGTCCAAAAGTTTTGAGCTTTTAAATTTGATATGTTGTTAGTAGGGAAAGAAATGTTAGCTTGTTGAGAGTTAGGTATTTCGATATGTTTCGCTGTTGTTTCAAGTGTCTCTGTAAATTCTAATTGTGAATTATTTGTCACTTGTGTAGCTATAACCTTTTCTGAAAGAATATGAACTGCCTTGGAAACACTTTCTTCAATTTCATGTTGATTTTCATTCAACACACAGTCAATTACACTTTCGCTTATATGCTTATCTTCTATAAGATCTATTTGTTTACTTTCATCAAAGTGTTTGATCGGTTCAGATTTCATTTCTGTAAGTATATCTTCAGGATCTGGAGAAGCAAACGAGGGTGTAATACTATCCAATACTTCATCATGGTGCTCATCAATAGATGCATTTATATCAATTAATTCGATGGGTATGTCGTCGCTCATAGCTGAATTATCATTTTCAGGTAATAGCATCTCTTCAATTTCCCTTTGTAAATCCGCCATCTTATTTTCGAGAGACTGTTCTTCTGTTATCTTATCATCAGATAATTGCTGCAAATTCTCAAACAAAACAATGTCTTCTTTTAAAAATTCTTCAACAGTTACTTTTTGATCAGTATTAGTGACACTTGTATGCAAAGTGGTAGAAATATTGCTCTTTATAACTTTATCTTCTTGGCTATCTTTAATAATTTCTAATTGTATTTCATCCTCGGGTTGTTGTTCTACCTCTACACAAATAATCTCAGATAAATTACTTAAGTCATCAATGGTATTTGGATCAATTTTCCAATACTGAGCTTCTGAATAAAATCTATCTTTAACAGGAGTTTGCAGTGATTCTGGTGTGGATACTGGAGTATCAACATGTTTTGATAGTCTGAATTCAGTTTTATTTTCAAAAGTTTCTTGTTCGGAAGAAGTAGCCTCCACAGGAGAACATGTATCAGTTGTTTCATTGATTTGTGTTTCAGTTTTCTTATCCTTCTTCTTTTTTCTGCTCTTCTTTTTATTTTCATTAGCATCTGTCTGTTTAATTTCAGGTTCAAAGTGTTCTTCAATTTCCTTAACAGTTTCTGCTAAAGGTACATTTGTTTGTTCACTAGACTTAGGAATATCTTTTGTTTCTTTAGATTTTGAAGATCGCTTTCTCTTATCTTTCTTTATAGGTTGTTTTTCTTCATCAGATGTACTTGGGGCAAGCTGTGATACTTTGTGTTTTATCTCCTTTTCTTTAGATTTTGTAGCTCGGCTTTTCCTGCCCTTTATTGTTGTTTGTGTTTCTTCATCCGAAGGACTACTTTGTATTGATTCAGCATCATCTGGTTTTAATGTACTTGTAAGAGCACCAAATCTATTTTCAGATTTGTCACGAAATTCACTCATTTGCGATACTTTCGACACAGAAACTGACCGATTATCTCTTGACCTAGATCTTGATCTTCTATTTCTTTCAACTGTTATAAAACCTTCAGCATCTACTGAAACCTCAGGTTTATGATGGTCACTGTCAGATTCGTCTACTAAAATAACTGGCGGTCTAGTTTGAGCGTGGATTGGCTCTATAGGACGTTCTTCCAATTTCGGTGCTCTATCAGGCGAAGGTCTATTACTTGCCACAATTTTGGCCCACGAATGGGTTTGTTCACTGTCCTCATGTATTATATTTTCAATTACTGGTTGTGGAACGTTTTGTCTAACGTCATCTGTATGTAACTGAACAGATTTTTTTTCTTCCACTATTTCAGGTATTTTATCTCCATAGGTGTGTTCAGTTAACAAGCCTTCGGCAACAACTTCTGCGTAAGATTTGCCTTCTTCTGCCATTTTTACCCAAATATTAGTAGTTTCAGACACAACTGTAGAAGTTTCGTCACTTTGAATAATTTTAATTGGCTCTGGTACTTGTGTAATATTGGAATCCTTTTTATCTTCCCTCTTTTTCTTTTTCTTATTACGTTTTGATTTTGACTCGACATGTTCCTCCTGAACGGCTTCACTAATATCGTCTGTTTTAGAATCTTTATCATCACATTGATGATCGCCAGCCGATATTTCTTTGGGCTCTTCTTTTTCTTTCGTGGTCAATAAAATAGATGAATAACTTGGTAGGGAGGGAGGTAGTGCTTCCGTTGTGATATTTTGTGTTGTTATAACATCTTGTTTAAGTTGCACAGGTTCAGACTTAATTACGGTTTGCTCGGTGTCTAAGTTTGTGAGTTGGGTGTCACACTTATTGCTCTCAACAGTTTGATACATGTAAGAGGGTGTAAATTCTGGTGCATCAGCTGACAAATTAGAATACAAAATGGTGTTTGCGAAAGAAGGTTTAAATTCAGGGATGGAGTCTATTTCAGGAAGGAGATCATGCAAACTGTGTATAGGAGATTTTTCAGGGCGCATGGAGGTCGTATCAGTTTCAGGGGTTTTAGTTGTATTTGAGGTAATATTTTGTAAATTATTAGAATCATCTGAGACTACAAGACATTGTTCCGTACTTGAGTGGTCACTAGGAAGGTCACGCGTATCGATTATTTCAGAGACAATAGATTTTGATTCAATTTTAGGAAACGTTGCCGAGATATGTACAGGCTCCTGCGGCTTTTCTGACACAGCCCTTGATTCTACATCGAGATCGGTTTTAGAAGATGATAATTCTGTAAAAATATTGCTTGGTGGTGGCCCTGTTTGTACGATTTCTATTACATCAGTGGATGACTTCACATTTTCAATAACGTCATCTGAAGTCTTAATGTTCATTTGTGCAGTATCATTCAGTATCTCTGAGAGTCTTTCACATTCATAACTTTCAGTCTCAAATGACTCCGTTTCGTCAGGTATTTTGACGTCTTCTATTGTTTCTTCTATTAACTTTATCGCATCTTCGACAAGCTCAAATGTACTACATTCATTTAGATTAACTTTTTTGTCTTCGTTGTCAATCTGAGGTAACAAATCTTTACTTATTGTAATGTCTTCGAAAGGTTCGATATCATCAATCACATTTTCGATAACAACATAATCTTTCATATCATCATCAGAAAATGGCTGAGGATCTTTATCAGCCTTGATGTTTTGTTTGTCAAGTTCTAGATTAATTGAATGTTCAATATCGTGGACGTTACCAAAAACCATAGGCACGAATGACACATTTGTGTCGTCAATTATAATTGAATCAACCTCAAACTTTGGTTCATTTTTATAAACAGGCTTACTTTCTGGAAGGTCACTAAATTCTTTTTGCAAGAAGTTAGAGTTCGATTCAGAGCGAATTAAATCAATATTTTTGTCATCTGGAGACTTTTCAAGATTTATTACACTCGAATCTTTGTTGAAAACATCGGAAATTATAACATTATCGGAGATATCTTCAATTTCAGAGGATTCAGTTACTATTATATGTTCAGAGTCAGTGTGCTTTTCCGTAGATTCAGTTGTGACTCTGCGACCCGTTTCAGCAAAATCAGTTTGTTTAGTTACTTCGTGTGAAAGATAATCGGGATCTAGTTTTGATGGAGAAGTAATAATTTCTTCTTCAAGTACATTGTGTTTATCGACAACGACAACGTCATACTTTGTATCTATATCTTCTTTTTTAGATATTTCAGAGCTTTCTGATATTATTAACTTTTGATCTTCATTATACTCTGCGACTTCTTTAACCGGCCCTTTAATCAAGATAGTTTGCTCTTTGTTACAACTCTCTGAAATTATTAAATCCGTTAACTTTTCTTCTGATTGATCACCGTGTGTTAAGTCCTCCTGAGATTTCTGGGTCAAAATCATTCCAAGTGTGTGTTCAGCATCTTGCATTTCGTGATAGCTATGACGGAGGGGCATAAATACTAAGTTCATAGATTTTTTTACTGGTAGTTCATTAAGGTCTAATGCACTAGCTGTAGTAGACATTTTATTAAGTTCAAAAGAATGAGTAATTTGCGAATCTTTTATACCATCGATCGGCAGCTTATCAATGACAGGTACAAGAGGTTCAGTACAAGGTTCTTGCATAATAACAGTATGATCAGATTTCTCGTTAACAGAATTGTGTCTTTCTACATTTTCCGGTTCTATATGAGGTAAAAATGACAAAGCAAATAAATGTTCTGCATCTCGCAATTCGTGGTAACTAAATCGTGGTAATTCATATGAACTTTGTTGATTTCTTGCCCTAGGTATAGTTGGTAAGGGTTGCTCCGTAAATTCACTATGAACTAATTGCATACCCTCTGTATCTTCTACTGGCCTTGCATCATGAGAAATTTCATGATTACTGTTTTTTTGAGATTCTTCTGTACGTTCTTTTACTACACAATCTCTGCGAAGTGAGGGCTCCTTACTTTGTTCTCTTGATTTTGTTATTATAGAAGCTAACAAGGCTTCTGAATCTGCGATCACTGAATAATTTTGCCTTGGCTGTTCAAAAAGTAATTCTGGGAGCTTTATGTCCATCACACCTTTAAGTAATTCATTTTCATCAATATTCTCACTTGGTTCATGATTTGTTTTAAGTTCTTGTAAATGAATATTCTCATCAAGTTGCTCATTGATTACGAATTCATCCTTTACTTTATGTTGCTCAGTAACAACAATCGATTCTTCCATACTAGATTGTAAGGTTGCAAAAATATGTTCAGAATCAGATAATTCGTGATAGTCGTAACGAGGTGGTTCTTGAGATAGTATGTGGCTATCGGTTGCCGGCACTATATCCTCTGGCGAAGTATTGATTTTATTATCAGATAAAATTGGTGCAGTATTTATGATTATCTCTAAATACGTAGTTGGGGCCGGCTCTATAGGCAGTTGTGTGAACTCTTCCCTTGATATTTCTTTATCTGTCAATCTCCTATATTCGAGATCCGAAAAGGATTTTATCTGAGAAACATCTACATTATTTTCTTGTTTGTCAGTTTTTTCTACTATTTCCTCAGGTGTTGAAATAACTTCTACACTTTTTATAGACATAGCTGCACCTAATAGATTCTCAGCGTCATGTAACTCATGATAGGAAAATCTAGGCGGGTTTTCCACCACAATCGAGTTTCGACCCGATTCAATATTTTTGGCATATAATTCTTTTTCGTCCGTAATTTTAAGTTTTTTATCTACAGTATCTGGGATATTGTCATAGACACTAGTATCACGTTTTTGAATAATATTATCAATTGGAGCAGTAGGTGCATCTATTTGTTCAACTTTTATAGACTCCGCTCGTTCTACTAACGAAGATTTAAGGCGTTCATTAACGATAAATTTATAGTAGTCATAATCTAATTGATGTAAATCCAGGTTAATGGAATACGTTTTCAGTTCTTCCTCAAGTTCTTTATATGGGATATTAGTTGATTTTTGAACAGGTGTTCGTTTACGTTCTTGGACGGAACCGAAAATAGCCTGTTCCAAGATGTCTTCAATATATTCTTCTTGCTGGCTTGTACTTTCATCCATTTTCATATTTCCACTCTTAGCTTCAAGTGGTTGTTCCGGGACTAATACTGATTGTTTCTTTTCTTCACCCATTTCCGGTGATATTTCTGGCGATTTTTCCCCTAAAAGAACATCCTCTGTCCGTTTTAGCGCTGGCAAATCTTTGATAATTTCAAAAGATTCTAGTATAGTCCCTGTACATATAAAGTCTTGTTCAGCACTTACATCCTTTGTTGTTTCTTTTATATCTGTCAAAACCTCACGTATAGGTTCAATGTGTTCAACAATATCTGCCATAGACATAGAGCTCGGGTGTTCATCAACTGAAACGACATTCTGTTCATCAACTGATACGTGTTCTGTCAATAACTCATCTTTATTATCTTTTAATGATTCTTTATAAATATCAAAGGACTTTTGTTTGATTTTACTATCAGCCATTGTTTCAGATTCAATAATTACATTTTCTGTGGTAGTTGTTTCTTCCAAAGAATTACTTTTACTTCGAAATACTTTTACAGTTCTAATAGGAGGTAATTTCTTCACTTCATGTGTAATTAGATATATAGTTCTTGTTTCAACATCTGTGTTTACTGGTTCGTTAGTGGTAACTTCGTCCACAATAAGGTCGTCATGATTATCATCTTTATGAGGTTCCGTGGCAAAGAATTTATCATTGTTATTCTGCTCAGTGGATCTACTTGATAAGGTAGTAGAATCACTCGTTTGAGTAAATACTATATCAGCATCATCAACAACATAAGTTTCAGATTTCATTGTATGTTTAATTCGCTTTTCTTGCGCGCTGATTTTTCTTTCTTCTTGCAATAAATTTAATGTTTCATCAAGTATCGTCACCTCAGTTGCAATTTGTTCTGAATCTACAAAAGGTTCTTCGAATTCGGGTCTGCTAATTGGTTCAACAGATGACTCAGGAATCCCTTCTTCCTCTGCCATAAGGGTATTCCAATCCATAGTAATCAAATTCTTTTCAACTTCATCAATCTTATCATTCTGTAAAGTTTTCAAATCATTTTCTGTAGAAATTGTATTGATTTTATCTTTATGATCTTTATGAACCATCTCTTTGGGCGGATCTTCATATTTCGGAACAGCTTTTTCTTGTTCTACAAATGTCGTAGCAATTACTGATTCATCAATTTCAATCTTCGTTTTCTTGCTTTTAGATCTCTTTTTGGATTTTATTTCTTTGAACTGATTGACATCTTCCACTTCTATGTCGTGACTCTGCTCTTGAGACATTGGCTCAAGTATTTCGGGTATCTCTTTTTCTTGCGACCCTTGGGTATTTGGCGCACGTTCATTTTTCTTTTGTTTACGTTTCTTTTTGTTTTCTTTACTTTCATTTGCAACCTCAGATTCTGCACCAATTTCATTCTTCTCGATTTTACATTCCGTAAAGGTTTTACTTTCTTTTTCTTTAATTGGAGATTTGGTACTATCAGATTGTTTTGATTTCTTGGATTTCATTTTTTTCTGTGAAGTTTCTAGCATTTGACTTCCTATATTTGAAACCAATGTTGAAGATACTTCAATTTGTTTAGTTACATGTTCGGTGGTTTGTAACATGTCATTAGCTTCGAATGTATCCGGTTCTGGTGTTTTTTCTCGCTTCTTTTTCTTTTTTTTCTTATTTTTTGTTACCAGAGTACATTCGTCTTCAATAGCTGCTTCCTTAGTCTGAATTTCTTTACAAGGAACATTATCATACACATTTGAATCTTTAGATTCAGTGGTAACCTCAATATGTCTTTGCACTGAGTTATCAGCAAATTTTCTATCATCTGAAACAGTTGACGGTCGCTCTGAAACATTTTCTACATTAGATTCTTTCTTGTGTTCTAATTGATTTCCTTCAATTTGTAAAAAGTCTACACTACAAGAATTTTTCGTCGAATTGTCGACAACATCTTTATTTTTGCTATTTATGAGCTTAGGTGTGGATTGCAAAGTTATAATTAATCTTGTTTCATCAGTTGACGATTTTCGCCTCTCTTTATAAGATGTCAAGGGCATATTTTCAAATTGCTCCATAAGTTTATCTTCAATCATAGATGATTCTGTAGGTAATGTAGCAGAAACTGGTTTTAACTCCTTATGTCCCTTCTTCTTTTTGTGTTTTGTTATAACCTCCTTTTCCACTAGCTTAACTTCGGTTCGTTGGACATTAGACGTTTCAACGGTAACCATATCTACAGTATTATCTTTACTTCTATCACGAGTCTCTTTAGATTTTTTCTTTTTTTGTTTATCAGATTCCTCTATTTCTTTTAGAGCCTTTTCTATCTCATCTTCACTTTCTACCTTTGCTTTCTTTGATTTGTGTTTCTTTTTGCTTTTTTTCTGTTCAACATCTGGCGATTGGCGTTCCGGTAACGCATCTTGCTTGACCGCAGTTTCAGTTATAGTCTCGATAACTGTAGCGCTATGATGAATCTTTTTCGCAATTTCAATATTTTTATTATCGCGAGAAGAAATTAAAGTTACCGGAGCAGTATACTCCATCTGAACGGGTTCAGCATCTTCAAAATCTTGAACTTCAATGACTCTTTTTGGTGTTTTCTTTTTTTTCACTGTTTGATCATGTGCTCGTATCGGGCGCTTCTCGGGCGCCCGTCTCTGCCGCGGCATATCTCTAGAACGGCTACGTTGCGACGGGCGTTCTGGCCTGTCGATTCTTTCGGGCTTAAGTACCGATGGCTCTCTGGAACGGATTTTAGATTCATATAGAATCGGTGGAGACTTTTCAACTTCAACGACTATTTCCTTAACCATTTCCACCTGTGCCACCTGTGGTTTTGGTAACGATGTAATATTTTGAGCCCTCGCTTGCTTGCGTAAGCCAAGTGCTAATATTTCAGCATATGACATTTCCTGGGAGCGACCACGGGTAGCCGGGCTCAGGGACCTATCGCGTTCTTCGAAAGATTGCAATTCTTCCTCCGGTTGAACGAAAACAGTGTCTATGGGAGTTGGAACTTTATAAATGGGTTCGACCGGGACAGGTTCAAATTCTGTCGAAATACCATGCACAATAATCTCAACGTCCATCTCATTTTCAAAGTTCGCCGGTGTCGGAGTTTGACACTCGGGCGCGTTTCGTGAACCGGGGTCATAGAACACGTCGGCCTCACCGAGGTACGCGGCACTTTCACTAATATCGTACACGGTTTCACTGAACACCGGCACATCGATCGGCTCAATCACGTCATCGATTCGAACACTGGGCACTTCTATAAAATCACCGACGGCCACATTTTCGGTGGGTCCAGGGGGCGAATCATCTCGATCTTGCGGTTCGCATAGCATTCTGTGCGTAGGAAGCCGCTGGGCACTGGGCCGCCTGGAGCCCGCCGAGCTGGAACGGGAGCCGCAGCCCTTGACTATCTCGGCATAGGTGGTGCCGCCGGGCAGCCAGGCGGGGCT
>DWKL01004741.1:0-10365 GCA_018249415.1 Phareas burnsi
AACATGATATTTAGCAATTTGCGACGATTTTTAAGTGACATCATTTTGAAGTGTTTTAGTCGATGATCATAAGTTGAGCGATGGTAAATGCTATTCAGCGTGTACATTGCTGGCAACGCGAAATAGAACTAAACTCAATTTACCTATCTTGGGTTGAATGAAGAGAATCCAAGGCCAAATCACAGATTATTTTTACACGTCGTGTCAATGTCACTTTAACATTTATTTGTTTCCGATTGACAATTTGACATAAACTTAAACAGGCGGCAAGAATTTTACTGATTTACTTTTGTGGTTTTACTTGGTTTAGATTAAACGTGTATCATATAGTTTTATTTTAATACTTATACGTAGTCTGTTAAATATATAATTAAATGCATGTACTCTATTTAAATGATCAAAATGCCGCGCGTGAAAATAGCCTATGTAGTTAGTTTTAGCAGCGAAGACCCGGTGAATATTTATTATATTTGGTTGCGCTAAAAATGTTATAATTTATATACTATATAAGTGATTACGGTTATAAACAGTCCATTATGATTCGATCTGTAAAAACATACCTGTTCTCAAACAGTATACTAGCTACTTTAATGGCCCTATCTTAATATAGATTAATTTTTTTTTTTTTATATATAGTATAAAAAATACCATAAAATGCCAAACGAGCATGCAGTCCACCCAATGTTAAATCGGCACTTCCACCCATGGACATATGTATTAAACCTCAAATAGAATCGAAGTCTGCCCGCGGCCGGCCATCGATGTGCCGCCACTGAATAGGACCAAGTTGCGACGCCTTATGTGTCTCCATTACCACACACGCATTCCGGTGTAAAGACCAGAACACAGCAACACTGAACACTGCTGTTATAAAGCAAAAATTGTCTACTCACTGTTCGACCACCGCAGCCAGCAGCTGGCTGACATGTGCATATGTGGCTATTGCAGGAGAACAGAGCTGAAAATCTATTGTCGGCAGAGGTGAGCAAGAAGAAATGGCTGTGCAGCCACTGGGAGCCCTCCTGCTCTGTTCTGTTGCAACTTGAACGAGCAGTCGAAGTTTGTAACAAGTTTTCTATACCTTTATTGTATATTTAACTGTATAATTTCGAGAACATTAATTATTTAATAAAATACAAATTGCATAAAATTCACACACACATACATAATCTTTACATTGCAGCCAGCCATGATTACCTCATTCTCATCTTGATTGAATATTTTTCTGCGTATTAGAGACTACTGTTCCACTAGGCACCGGTCTGATCTCATAATGAGAAGGGTTAGGCCATAGTCCACCATGCTGGTCAAGTCTGGATTGGTGATAATTTCTAACATGCACATCATTTTAAAAAATATTATTGTTATCATTATATCTATATTATTATTTCTTTTGTATTAAATATCAATCATCATCATTCTATCAGTACTAACGCTAAAATTGTAATGCACGGTTAAACAGATACCAGGTGCCATATTAATAAGTAAATGAATATTTCAGATTTCTGCAATACATGTAGGAGCGTACAATGCTGCATTAGTAGAAGTTCTGGCAGGCCTGTCGGAGAGGCCTAATGATTCGTTCCAGGTTAATATAATAATATTAATATTGGAATATTGCCATGCTTAATATTTGTTTGAAATGATCAGCTAACAGATGTGGAAATTATAGTGGTCGAATGTTTGATAATAGTTAAAAGTCAGAACATTTTGTCGTAAGTATGCTTAGTCAACTTCTTCAGACCAGAATATAACCGGCATACAATCGTCACAAGGCAGTAGCAGTGAGCCCGCTGAAGGCAAGCTACGGAGAGCTACGCTCCGCAGTCTGCAGTCGGACTGCGCGATCGTGACGATACGGGCCCGCTATCGGGAGTATGCGGCCAATATTTGCAGTTGCAAATTTTTATCAGCTAGCGTAAACTGAATGCGATTGGATGTGGCCTCGTGAACGGTCGCCGCGTCGGGTCGCATCCGCGGAACGCTTTTACCGAGTCCACGGCCGGCAGGTGCTGGTCCCGAGCTGCGTGTTCCAGTCGCCGGCGGAGGCACGGCGCGGCGCGGCGCCGGACCGCGTGCGCTCCTTCCCGCGCGACGCGCTGGCGCCGGCCGCGGCCGCGCGCGCTGACCGCCTGCGCGTCGTGTGCTCGCAGCCCTACAACAAGCACTGCAAAGTACTCGCCCTTAGGGGAGTGCCCGGCCATTCCTATTATTTAGAATGCTAATACGATTCTTACTTTTATGTACCATACGACCATATGTACCATACCATACATTATTGGTTTGTAAGTTTCGTCAGAAGCGGTTCAGTCTTTTCCAGGATTAGTCCATGCAGACAAAGTTTCATGTTTTTATGAAACTTTATTGGGGTCGCTTTACTATTATGCGAGTAACGGCAAGAGCTTAAAAAAGTGACATTTATTTTAAAATGATAAGCAGAAAGTTGATAACTTTTTATCAGAAGAGCCTTTACAAAATATTAGCTTTAATTACAATGATGAATATCACACCACAGTATGGCCTGTCGTTCGTCCACGTCCACTCGGCGGAAGGGCCGCCGCCGCCGCGGCCGAGCGCCGTCGCCGCGCCGTCTCCACGGCCGAGCGCCGCCGGCGCGCCGTCGCCGCGGCCGAGCGCCGCCGACGCACCGTCGTCCGACGAGGACGAGTTCCGCCCCGGCGAGCTGTTCGCGCGCCGCCTGCGGGACGCGCCCGGGAATACCAGCACTAGTGAGTTCGCTGCACCGAGACGCGCTCACGCTTGCATCGTTACGAAAATTCTAAATAAATATGATAACGACCTTTCGAGATCCTTTCCCTAACCGGTCGACGTAGATATAATTAACTAGGTTTAACCTGCTACTTCGTGCACGTGATGTTCGATTTACTTTCATCCCTCATTATCGTCTCATCCTTGGGTAAAATTTCTGAAAATTCTTAGTGGAAGCTTACGTCATAAGAGGAACCCACCGTCTAACTTTCAGATTTCTAGCTTCAATAGTACAGGCCCTAACGGTGATGAATCGGTCGGTCGGTCGGGGCATTTCTTTCAATATTTATAGATTTCTTTCTGATCGAAAAAGATAACGGTTAAAGTTTTTTTAAAGGTGCGCAAATACGACAGGCGTCGGCGCAGGCGCTGAGGAACGTACCGGGCTCCTCGACGACACTCGTAAAAACGACAATCAGTTCTACCGGCCTCGATGCACAGAAGCTGGCCGGCGACGTCCGCGCGGACAGGCGAAGGGACGGGCTCATGTATACGGACGATGACGACAGGCCCCATGGTAAAATAGACCGAGTGGTAAATAGGCATAAGAAAGAAAAAAGTAAAGAGGACGAACAGAATAAGACGAAAAATATTGAAAAGAACAAAAGAGAAGAAAAAAAATATCGCAATACTGGCGACCGAGCCGACACGGAGAAGCGCGGGAGTGACGGTCGATGTGGCAAGAGCAACGAGGAGGCACCGGCTGCGGGCGCGCCGGCGCCGCCGCGGGGGCGGACACCGTCACGACATCGCGAACAAACGACAGGTAATCGATCCTTCCCGTCGCTCGCCACCCACTCGCCCGTGCACGTTCAGCTTTATAACGTTTGCGTGCAGGAACCCCGGGCGCTTCGGGGTCGCCGGCGGAGGAGCGCGACGTGCTGCGCGGCGTGGAGCTGGCGCTGAGCGGCTACGAGGGTGCGCGCCGCGCCGCGCTGCGCGACCTGGCGCTGCGCCTCGGCGCCGCCTACAGCGCGCGCTGGACGCCGCGCTGCACGCACCTCGTGTACGTACCGCGACAGACGTAAAAGCGTAAAACGTTCTGCTCCCGCGCGGAGTGCGAAGTGCGCGTGCGCCGAAATCCAATCGTCGTCGCGAGTCATCTCCGTTCGCCGTCGGCAGGTGCGCGTTCCCGAACACGCCCAAGCTGCGCGAGGCGCGCGCCGCGTCGCGCTCGGTGGCCGTGGCCACGGCCGACTGGCTGGAGGAATGCGCGGCGCAGCGCCGCCGCCTGCCCTGGCAGTGGTTCGCCACGCTGCCCGCCGAGCGCGTGCCCGCCGAGCCGCTCGCCGCGCCGCCCGCCGCGCCGACCAACAAGCGAGGTATCGCCCGTCATTTCGGAACCTTTAGCTACTCTTATCCTGCGCTTGGAGATATCAAACTAAAGATCCGTCCAGGTCGAAAAAAGCACCGATTCAATTTTTATTCGTTTTTTTTAAATGGTACCATACACTTTGCAAACAAAATTTGAACAAGAAACGCCATTACAATATATAGTGTTTATTCATTTACATGACATTTTATGAGGCTATAGTATAATACTAAATACGGCGAGTAATAAACAATGAAAATGTCGTTTTTCCTGCTGTGTTATATTATATTTTATTTTTTCCAAACAGACCTATCCGAGGAGGACACGGACGACGAAATAGAAAGGCATCTCGGCGCCAAGAAGAGGGCCAGGAACGCGAGTCCGCAGCCGAGCGCGGCCGACTCGTCCGGCGACTCCGACGTGGCCTTCGTGCGCGACGAGCGCTTCCGCGGCCACGTGTCGCTGCACTCCGACGACGACGACGACGACGACGAGCGCACCGACGGCGAGGCGGCCGCGCCCCGGCCGGAGCGCATCGACCCCGGCAAGGTGCGGCGGAGCGCCACGTTCGTCACTCGGCCATTTGGGCGACGTTTCCTTCACGTATGAACCGTTCGCAGGCGTTGCCGGACTTCTTCGAGGGCTACACGTTCGTCATCCTGGACGAGGTGGGCGACCGACGCGACATCGAGCTGCTCGCGAGATACGTGCGCGCGTACGGCGGCCTGGTCGTGCAGGTATTCTGCTGTAATTCATCGTTTAAACCAACTTCGGAGGGCGTCGGTCGCATTCGGCTCAATGTATATGGATATCGTTCTGTACATTGAGGAGCGTCCGAGTCGCCGCATCGAACGCTGGCGCGCCACCTTCCGATTAGAACAGCCGATGTAATGATTTCTAGGATTTTTATTTCTTACGTGAAGAATTATCCTACTCGGGGAGAGCCATCCGTTGAATGAAAATCGCGACTAGAAGGGCTCATCGTGTATTGGGACCCGTTAAAATGCGTTCTTCCCCGCAGCCGTCGGAGGCGCAGCGGGAAGGCGAGGTGGACTTCGTGGTGGGCGGCGCGGGGCGGAGCCCGGCCTGGGTGTGGCGCTGCCACCGCGCGCGCCGCCTGCTGCCCGCCGACGAACACTTCTGAGCCGAACGCACCCAGCGTCGAATTAGTTATTTTCGTATTGAATTATTTTGATGCAGATTTTTTTAATTCTTCGGCAAACGTTCACTGAGACTGGGAACTTTTGAGGCATTTGGAGGAAAATGATGTTTGTCAATGAATAAAATATATTTCTATCATCCAAAAATTCCTTAAGAAATTAACAACGTAATTTTATACTACGTCGAGTTAATTCGACTGAACCGTGAGAGAAATATAGATTAATACATTTTTGTAAATATGTTTGTGTAATTATTTCTTTTTGATTCATCATCAAACCATTGCCGTTCCACTGCCTAATAACGGTCTCCTCGCAAAATGCGAAGGGTTAGGCCATAGTCCGCCACACTGGCCATTCTCAGATGTGTAAGTTTCCTCACTTCAAAATTAAAGCAAGTGATAATTATTTTCTAATACACACATTACTTCGAAAAATCAGACATGTGTGTGGAATTCGAGCCCCGGAGTCCACATTAGAGGATGAAATCTCACCACCGCTTACGACTGAGCCATCACTAATTATCTGTTAAAATACAAATGCATGCAATTAAAATACAAATGACAAACTATGATGATCAAATAAAATAATGTATTATTTGAAAGATTTCGTTTTTTACTCTGGGATCGAGATAACACAGGGAAAACACAAAGTATCAAAATGTAATAGTTTATTCAGATAGATATACACTTAACAAGATTTTCTCGTCGCGGACGACGCGGCGCTCACTGCGACGTCAGCAGCGTCAGCTTCTCGTTGAGCTGCAGCTGCGTCTTGATCAGCTGCGCCAGCGTCACCACCTGCGCGCGGAAGCCCACAGCGTTATCTACATTACTTGGCTTTACTTAAGTTATGTTGCACAAAAAGGATGAAAAGTAAAGTTCACGAGAGTGGAATACCGGATGTAAGTTTTAAAGATGGCAGAGACCTACGAGTGGACTACATGCCCGTTTGCTACTTTCATGCTACAAAAATATAAGCCCAGTAAATACAGTACCATGAGCAGGTCCTTGACGCTGGAGGCGAAGGAGTCCGCGAAGCTGTCGGCGGCGAGCGCGGGCGCGGAGTGCGCCAGCGCCAGCAGCGCGCGCCCCGCCGCGCAGTGCGGCACCGCGCGCTCCGCCAGCACCTCCTCCACGTACGCCACCACCTGCACCCGCGCATAGGGTTAAATAAGTATACATTAACATAATATTTGGACCTTTCAAACTGGTAATTAGATAGACTGAAAACAGAAATTAAAAAAGCGATACGATCCGTTAACAATTTAGCGTTGCAATTTATTCATAGAATTTACTTGCAATTCAAAAGGAATCACAATAATACCTGATCCAACATAGAGGAGAGCTTAGACGCTGCCTCGGCAACTTGGGCGAGGTCCATCATCGGCTGTACTTGGCGCGACCGGCCTCCCGGACCCATGGTCTTTTGGCACAATTGTAATCCAACAATCTGCAATCCACCAAAATATGAGTGAGCGACCTCACTCTGCGTAAATACACATGAACATTCATTAACCATGTTTAAACGCATGTCGCATATTTAACATAACAATGTAAATTATAGTATAGTTGTGCATTTCCAAAAATTAGTGTGGGTTATGACCTCCGGCTCGTAGCAGGTGAGCGAGACGTCAATGGGTGTGAACATGCAGCCCTGCTTGCCACGCGGGACGCCCAGCGCCACGCACACGTACGCACGCAGTCCCATGCGTGCGCCCGCCAACGACGTGTCCAGCGTCACGTGCACTGGCGAGCGGCACTCGCGCGCATAGTACTCATGGATCACTGAGGAGTGGTTCGTCACCTCGTTACCCGTCGCCCACCATCCTGCAACACAGTTTATCTATATAAATAAATAAAATGTCTGATTTTAAAGTAACCTGCCATTTTCTATGCTTTAATGCTTATTGACATATTAAATCATAAAAACCGACGGATTTTACAGGGGAACTTTTCCACCTCCTTAACATGTTGACTGTGTGCAACACAACAGGCGTGTTTCAGTATAGGGACACACAATGTATGCGTGCGAGCGATAAGGATGGTTCGGGCAATAAAACACGACAGGTGCGTTTGCAGCAGTCAAAGTTTTAAATAAATAGTATTTGTTCATAAGTACTGTATGATCTGAAATACCTATATAAAAACCTTTCATTTTGTTTTATATACTAATGTATGCCATAGATGGACACAAAGAAATGACATCTACATAGTGTCGTTAAGGGAGACAAGCCAAAGTAAACATATATGTCCATATAACCTCCCCATACAATACACTTTATTTGATGAAATTAAAATAATATCTCATTCATATCTGTATGACTCATATCTCTTAGCCTTCCCTGTGTGGGAGAAAAAGACAAAAAAAACATCGCTATATATTTCTCTTGTTTGAAATTGGATAAATTGTGTACATTTGTCGAATTTCGACCACAAACGACATTAGTTTCAATAAATAACTAGTGATAGAGTAGCGACTGCAAACCAGAAAGTTATGCTCACCAACAATGTTCTCAGAGGCGTTAACGCGGCGGTTCAACTCGTACACGTCCATGGCGTAGTTGAGCTCGGCCTCCACCTGGTCGGCATGCTCCTTGTGCGGCACGCAGAAGCAGTTAGTCACCTCGACGACACCTTTATCTGATGTACCTAAGCGCAAAATATGAAGATCCACTTTAATACTTCGAAATGTGATGCAGGGCAAGATGACACTTTTAGGGTAATTTTAGCTTTATGGAAACAAGTGCAAGTGTAAGTCTCTACAGACAGTTATCCAATATAAACATGACCAAACAATCGCACAGGTTATGTTAATGACGTCGGCACACTTCTCTTTATTTATGTACGAATTACTAAACTTTATATTTACCCAGTAATGTGCCGATGACGCGATGTGAATCTGCATTTCGCCTTTCGTAAGCATCAACGATTTGAAATAAAACTACTGGATGAACTTTGACAACCAAGTTGAGCGCCATGTTGATTGTTTTTGGAAGAGAGAAAGATTACAGAAAACGCGAATGAACTGACGCAAATTTTTTTCATTGTTATGGCATCGCGCATTTTGAGCATAGCCATAATTATATCGAAACAATGATATACATTATCTCTGTCAGTCACAAAACGGGGCAACGAAACAGGAAAATAATACGACTAGGTAGGCTAGGAAACAATTTTTAAAAAAGTTTATAATTTTTAAATTTATTAAAAAAATCTGTTAATAATCCAAAAATTTTAAACGCTTGATCTATATTAGAACCATGATCTCTTTAATATTAACTATTGGCGTGGTACGTAAGGAAGTAAAAGCAGCCTAAATTGTTTATACATGTTTATTTCAATAACTAATATCACAAATTAATTTCACCTATTTTGAAAAAAACTTTTATAATGACACATATATTTTAGTCAAAATAAAACTTTTTGGATTAATTGTAAATCTATTGAAATTTACAGAGGTAATCGAAAATAGCAAAACTATAATTATTATATAACAGAAGGATACCAATAGTATACAGAGATCAATTACTATTATTATCATCAAATAGAAATCTAATGAGGTATTATTAATAAGATCACATTGTTTTTTTTGAAATAAATTCTGGAAATGGTATCATGAAAAAGCAATGAGTATAAAACTTTAAAAATTACACATTTTTTTCTATTACAAAAATATCAGAAACCCGAGCTGCCAACCTACCATGTTTTATGGTGTTACACCAGTTGTCACTTTTATAAAAATAAAAAAGGTAGAATAAGCTACTGGAACTCCATACTAATATTGAATTTATCCCGTTATATCTTATTACCATATTATTTATTTTATTTAAATCTGAAGAAGCTTTGTGGAAGCAGAAAGTAAATGATGTGAGATACTTTAGACAACAAATGGTTGTAATACATACTAATTACAGTGTTATAATATATAACTTGGCTGTCCTGCATCTATGACATACACTATATAAACTATGAAGTTACACAAGTAATGTAATACATCTAGTCAGGTTGTGGTGGTGTCGTATGGATTCGGATGCCATGCATTTCTGCAATTTCACTCTTTAAGGAATCTGTCACAAGGCGATGCTGCTTCACTCGAGACAAACCTACAAATTCCTTAGCTTCAATACTTATCTGAAAAAAAATATATATGTCAGTACTCTAGATCAACAAAATAGATATTGTATTTTCCAAATGACTTTGGATGTATTTATTGTAAAATATTTTTTCATCAATAGATTTATGCTGATATGGTATGGACCAATACCATTCACCTCAAACATAGCACCGCATCCCCCAGAGATATCCTGGACACTAACGTATGTTATGCCGGGTAAAGATTTCTTCAAGGCCTCTGTTAATTGCTGCTCTTTACCGACAGAGTTGCGCTCGAAAGCGCCCGGCACTTCGTTCGCACCGCCGCCAACGGCACGGGACTACAAAAATGGAATTGGATATTTAACGATATTGAGATACTGCGGTTAATAACAGGCAGAGAAAAGCGTCGTGACTACAACTATTTGCATATCTAAGGCGCAAGTATTTTAATAAAATATAGCACTCACCAATTTATTTCTCACAGGTTCTAAAGCTTTAAATAAATTTCGAAACATTATATCTGTTGATATGTTAACTAATTACAAATCACAAGGCATTTCCTAATTTATATAAACAACTTATAATTTTTCGCAATATTTATCCAAAATTCTCCCTCTCTTTACATAACATAACCTCAAAGTAAATTATGAAATTAACAAACTTAAAGAAAACAAAAATGTCTATGGTCAATATTTTTTATCTATTATTACGGTCTTGGATTCTGTGTCTCAAAGAGTATAATAATATATAGGATACTGTCTCTGAAGCGTTGAATACTGAAGATTAGAATCATTAATGATACATAAATAAATATTACATTCCAAGGACGCAAGTTTTCATTCAAATAATATTATCGTATGGATGCTTGAATATATGGTGACAATCATGAACAAAGAGTACGATAATATATAGGGTCATGATTTTTTAGTAGCCATGAAGATCATTGATTGTCAGATATTTTTTTAAATACCATAAAAGAATAAGATGCAAGTGAAAATGAAATTCTAGTAACCTTTCTATAATATGTTCT
>DWKL01004742.1:0-10365 GCA_018249415.1 Phareas burnsi
TATTTCTATGCAAACGTTTTACTACACACACATATCTCTCGGGACTATAAATAAACTAATAACACGTGACCTCAAACACATCTATAGGACAAGAAGACATGTATTTATGCATGCAGATGTGATAAGTAAATTATTATATTGCAAAAGATCGGTCACATGCGAACTTAGAATTCAAGGAAAATTAAAGTTAAATTTATAGTAGAGAAATGTAGAAAACATTTAAACTTACGCCGAAAAAAATTTAATTATACCTAATTTAAAACTTAACTGAATTTCATAACTGGCCAGAATAAAATTGTCATTATGATGTGACGTAATGTTAATTATTCGCGTGTGTGCGGGCGGATCCGTTCTTCTGTAATATTCGTACTTTCGGTGTTTCCCTAACGACTTATGCCTGTATTTATATAGAAGTAATTACTTATTTCTTTGTACTTTCTTGATATAGTTCTCACTGTCACTTGATAAAGTCGTCATTGATTTGATTGGATTGATTGATTTGGTGGGGATTCTAACTTTTGACAGCGTAAATTCAACTTATTGAACTATAAAATAAAAATGTTTCCTTAAGTACTCACTTTTACTTCTTTATAAATACGAACATCAAAATGTTACTTCTCGAGTATGTGATAGCTAATCAAATCGAAATCTAGGGAACCTGATGTTGACATTTTTCCTAAATAAATGACATTAATTTGGATATGTGTCTATAGAAAGTGGTCATGCTTCTTTACTTATGTTCTTTACTGGACTGTACTTTTCTTACTGTACTATCACGCTAACTTCATGAGTTTTGAATTGAAGACAAACTTACAAAGGGTGATAATATTGTTAGTGTGGTTCGAATTGATAAATTTTTAGCATATCTTGATTTTTGAAACAAATTGATGATGCTTTGTCAACTCGTCGACAAAACAATAGCTATAATTTATTTCATACAATTTTACTCGAAATGCCGGTTCCACAGTACAAAATGATATTGTACGCTTTACATGTGTAGCCATTGATACTATTATTAAATATTTTGCGACTGTAATATTCTAAGATTTTGGTATTCTAAATATACACTAGATGGCGTAGTTCCATTTCTTGAATCACGCTAACGACTGTACGCTGGCGCTTGTATAAGACCTACCTAATACCGGATTACCTCGTGTAAGTGTATCTTAGAATTTTTGACTAGGATCTATGAAGTGATCCTTATATTATTTATTTTGATTAAACTCATAAATTTACATACCCTGATGAAACTACTTCTATTAACTAGAATTGAAAACGCGTACCATGAGTTAACAGACCGAAGTATTAAATAAATTATTTGTTACAAATCGCTTTTGTATATTTACTTTTATCATCTAATTTATGTCGGAACAATTCAAATTGCTTAACTAAAGCTAAAAGTCTAAATACAACACGTTCACTTTCTGGCGATGGTTGTCGATGGTCTCGTCGCGGTCACTCCACGGGCTGAAAGTTAGATTTTTTAACTTCGTTTTGTTATTACATACTAGATGGCGTTGTTCTGTTTACTTAATCGCGCTAACAAGTGTACGCTGGCGTTTGCATAACACTACCACTTTAGTTATACGTATGAGTAGGTGTCAGAAATCCTTGTAAAATCGTGTAAGTGTCTCTCCTTACTATATTTTTGTTAAGGGTCAATATAGGTATCCTTCTTTGAAATTATCATATAGTGCTTATTCGAGGATTTCAGTTATATGTACCTATTAAGTTGATAATTTATGATATGATACTAAAATTTATTTAATTAAGTTTAATTTGTATTGAAATAATAATGTTGCAAAATGTTATTTTAAGCTATCTTTCTTTAGTTTTCAATTGATATTTTATTTTACGTCTAATTATTACAAATAAAGCCTAAACAAATATTTTATAATTATGTTTTGTTCTTACACACTAGATGGCAATATTCCTTTTCTTGAATCACGCTACGAGTGCAAGATAGCGGTTATATAGTACCATTATTAATGTCAACGATACCGGAGACCATAATCTGAAACACAAGTGTTTCATTATATTTTTTTATCAAGGATCAAACAAGCGATCTTATTATTAGTACGAGTGAATAAGTTATGCTTTTATTTATTTCATTCAAAATGCCCATGCTTGTACCAAAACTAACATCATAACTGCTTATGTCTATCTTATTGGTATTATTAAATGGTATAAAATTATTTTAGCGCTTGTAATATTTTATTATTATTATTTGTTACACTAGATGGCAGTGTCCCTTTTCCTAAATCACGCTAACGACTGTACGTTGGCGGTTGTATAAGACCATTACTTGGACAGTGGACATCGTGGACCATATGGATACGTGTTAGTGTCTTTCCTTTAACAATTTTTAGAAAGGGATCCATGCAGTGATCCTTTATATTAATTCTAGCTCAAGTTATTCCAGTTAACGTTTCCCTTGCTAGTCCTTACATATTTTAGGTACAGGTAAAATTCAGTAGACTCCGAATTTAAATGTTGTCCTAGATTATTTGTTTCAGTCTTAGTTATAACAGGTATCACAGCAGTTTTTACGAAATAACAATACGAGCTAAGCGCAACTCGAGCTAGTAATTCGAATTGACCTTTTGCAAGTACCTGGGTCGAGTGGCAAATCTATCGATAGTTGATGTTGAAATTAAGTAAAAAAAATACAAAAAAAAGCTCTCCTCCAAGACCAATATGCAAGTGTTCATAGGCGATTGTGACCACTGTCCACCAGGTGGCACGTCTTCCTTATCACTAGGTGTAATTATTATATAAAAAAAGTATTCGATACCACTAAATATGGTAAGTCTATTACCACGAGAGCCGACGTAAACGATCCATATCGATATTATGATTTGTTTTATATTAGGACAGTAACAATTAAGCGTGTAGGCCGCTTGATGTTAAGTGGTTATATCTGCCTATGGACACCCACATCTAACTTCAAACTAAGTTAAAGCCAATCTGGGGTTAGACAAAAATGCGTCACTACTTCTAATGACTGAGATGATCGTCTCGCTTGTAAGTATAGCCGACAACCTCACCTCTCCAATGAAAACAAGAACTGCTTTACGACGGCGGGGGTACCTGCTAGGTTGAACTATAAGTCTACCAACAGTATAGATAACCCTGCAAGGGTTATTCAAAGGTTATCGATAGTTTACTTTATTCCATACATTAATGCAGAACCCTTAGAGAAACCTATTCTCTAAGGGGTCTATATTGCCTTTGCCTTGCATTTCTTCTTTTAATTCGGATCAAATACGTAGCTTATGTTCACCTGGAATAATAAGTATGAAACTTCAGTCAATATTGTAAGCATACTTCGAAGGGTACGTTAAGTTTTCAGTTCCGGTTTGTCATTGGATAGCAGTCGATAAACCTTGTCCGAGGCTTTATGGACGGTTTAATAACGATTTTAAAGCTGGTAGACACAGTGAGGTGACCGTCTTAGTCCTCAGGAGTAGTGACGCATCTAAATACGACCTCGGATAGATCTTCAGTTCGGTTTGAGGTTAGATGTCTCTATACCAGGAGGACTACACACTGACCGTCTTAGTCGTCAGGAGTAGTGACGCATCTATATACGAACTCAGACAGATCTTCAGTTCTGTTTGAGGTTAAATGTGTCTATGGAGTGCAGGAATCATACACCAGGAGGACTGCACGTTCGTTTGCTACTCTTCGAGCATACAAAAAATAAATCTAACATGCAGAGGGATCCGGATTCGATTCCCAGCGAGTAAGACATATAAATGATGAAATTAAATGTTTGTTTAGTGTCTGTGTGGTTGTGTACTCGTCGTGTATGTATGTGGCTACGGCATCCATGACACAGGGAATCCCTAGTGTGGGGCCATGAGTGTAGAAATAGAAAGCATTTGTTTTGTTGTTTGATAAACTTTATAGTTAAGATAGTGACATTTAATATCAAAATGCTGCTTTAATCAATATTTTAATATTATAAAGTAATACTAATCGCGACGGGGGTATTTATTATCATTTCAATTATCACTTGCTTTAACGGTTATGGAAACATGGCGACGAAAATTTCATGTCTGAGTGTTTCATGAAGTCCTCAGAGCTGTGCGAAGTCTACCAATCCGCAATAGCCGGCTTTGTGGACTATGACTTAAGCCCAGTTCTAAGAAGTGGTTAGTACTCCACAGTAGGACAGTAATCTGTTGATGATAATGGCGATGATGATGGCGATGATGGTGGCGATGATGGTGGCGATGATGGTGACGATGATGATGGCGATGACGACGATGATGGCGACGATGACGACGACGATGATGACGACAATGATGGCGACGATGATAGTCATGATGATGACGATCAAGGAGATGATATAAATAAGAATAAATTGGCTGTATCTAAATATAGATTGTGTAAGGTAGCCAAATCATTCATAGGGAATTGTATTCGCTATTACAATAAGATCCCAGACTATATCACAAATCTCTGTGAAAAGAAGTTTAAACAAGTTATTAAACAAACGATTTGTAAAAGAGCGTATCGTCAAATAAATGATTACTAAGACAATGACACCGTATGGTCTGAAATTACTCCAACTCCACTTGCTCTATTAATTTAAGTTATTATTTATAAATTTGTGTTGAGGTTTTTTTTTACCTTAGGAGACGGTGGTAGTCTGTTGAAGTTAAAAAAATATTCTATAAAGGATCCACTTTGATTTCGATTTGATGATGAACTTCCTTTAAATGGAAATCATCGCGAAGTCCTAAGACGTGTGTGAAGTCTAGCAATCTGCAATAGCATGCATGGTAGACTATGGTTTAAACGTAGTTCTGAGTGGTGTCTGTGTCCAGTAGTAGGGTAGTAATTTGTTAATAATGTTGGCAATGACCATGACGATGAAGAAGATGATAGGGATCCTTTAAAGAAAAAACATCGCGATGAAATCTACATGTCTTAGAGATTTTCATAAAGTCTTCAGACGTGGTTAAAATCTATAAATGCCCATAAGCTTGTGTAGTGGACTCTAGTTTAGTTCTGTTTTGTTCCCAATTAGACAATAATCTGTCCATAATGATGGTGAAAACGACAATTTTGACGATGAAAATGATAGTCATGATGATGACGAAGGTCTGTAAATAATAAAATAAAATTGAATAAAATGATTCTGCTGAAGTGTGCCGAATAAAATGATGTCACCATAATAATATCATAAATCGCTGTATCCTGTGTATTGCACCAAACGTTGTCGGAAATAGTACAACGCGAGAAAAGAAACACTTGGCTCGAACTGAAACTTTGTCGTTCCTCTCACAACGTTCTGTTAGCCGTTTTTGTACGAATCGAATTTATTTTATTTATCGAACCATCTGTGTTTCTGTGTAACGGTTCTGTGTGTTGTGACCTAATTAGAGTTTTTAAGACTCCTAGAAAATTATATAATGCGACCCAACAACTATTTGTCTTTTGATATTTGTGCTGTACTTCATTCTAGGGTACTACATATATCTGTCCTGTCCGGTTTTGTTTAAGACGTCGGTCTACCTAGCTCGGTGGTAACGTTTGGATATAACATAGCCCAAGGGCATCTGTAAACAACCATAATTAGGACTGAAATCCTGCTTGCGTTCAGCTTCAGATGTGAGACACTTAAACGAGGCGTACCAATCCAACTTAGTCCTCAAGACTAAGTTAGAACGTCTCGTGTAATTGTTTCTCTCTTACCACATTGATAACGATTTGCAATCTTTTACAGTGAAATTAAAAGCAACAATTTAATCTAATTTGTGATTTAATATGACTTTTACGATTTCTGTATATTAATTCCATTTGTATGATAAATATGTGTTGTAAATTGTACGATGTGGTATAATTATAACGAGTTCTTTTGTGTCGCATAGAAGTAGTACACGAGCATGCAGGCCACCTGATGGTGACCTGCATGCATGATGGTGGTCGCTGCCGCACATAGACATTGTAATCAATATCAAATAATAATCAACACCTTCTGGAATTTACAGGGAATTCTCAGATATGTAGTTTTCCTCACCACGTTTCCCTTCACCGTTAAAGCAAGTGATAATTAATTTCTAGTACTTAACATAACTTCGAAAAATAAAGGTGCATGAGGGATACGTTAAACTCTACCCTCTAGGTTATCACTGATATAATTGTAATATAATTGAATAATTGCAATAAATAATTGAAATATATATATATATAATATAGGATAATATACAAATCTACTACAAACTAAAGTGACCGAAAGAAAAATAAAATCAGAAAATTCTAACCTTTCTTATCCTGAATTGAAACCCGTGACAGTGAAGTAAATGATTAAAAAAAATCTAAATTATAATTTCTGTTTTGAAATACATTTTTTGTAATAGCGTGTTAAAGGTATTATTATATCTGAATGAAACTTTGTCACGCATAAATGGTTGTCAGTTGTCATTAAGGGGACTAATGGTCGGGAAGGAATTTCGTCGGAGTGAGTTTCCTTGTCACTACAACTAATTGTGTCTACGCGTGCGTTGTGTACTGACCTTTATGGTACTCTGTTATGATTTATCAACCTTAACAAAATAGCTGAGACAAGCAATGACTAGAAGAAAATTATGGACATTTGACGATATTGATCATGGGACGTCTTTTTGTAGCAGAAATAGTAAATGAGTATGCAGTCTATCCGATGGTAATCAATCACTGGCGACTTGAACGTCCGTAATCGATTCTTAATAGGTTTGAAGTCCAATCTGATGTCCTATGCGTTGTTATTAAAGGTATCATCTGATAAAAATATTATTCCCTTTCCATTTTTCCTCTTCTTCATCTTGATTTGACTTTCTTCTTACAGTACTACTTACGGTGCCACCGCTGCTTCTATAGTCAGCTGTGAAGCTATTCTTGTGTTTTGGTCGCAGAGGTGCGCGAAACAAATATCTTAGTCCTCCGAAGTATTGACCTACTTCATATAGGCCTGTTTGAGGTTAGATGTAGGTGTATATGAGCTACAGTGACCTCTTAACATCAGGTGACCTGCACGATCCTTTTCTACTTTTGTCACATAAAAAAACAAACATTCTTCTTCATTGAATTTAATGTATTATTTCCTTTTCTATATCTTGATTAGGGTTATTCTTCTTTCAGTTCTATTATGTTCTCTTTGTTACTTGATAATTATGTATATTCTATTTGTTACTCGATTGCGTGTTAGATCTTAGCACCTTTTAAATATACATGTAACTTCGTCTCACCAATAACTTTCATCGGGTGTCGTTAAGGGCTAATGGTCTTGAAGGAATTCGTCGGAGTGACTTTCCTTGTCGCTGAAATTAATTGGCCCTTTACGTAATACTTGCCTCCTGCTTAAATTGTTTCTACGAGTATGTGTAAACTGTTTGTATGTTGTAATATTTTAAGCCGACTGCGAGAAAAGAAGGGTTATGCTTTACGAGTCCACGTATATGCCTTCTTCATTGGCATGGACTGTGACCTTAATAGCTGTTTATGAAACTTCATGAATTTTAAATGTGATATGATGTTAGATTCGTCTTGACAGTGACACTGAGTACATTAAAGTTTGAAAAAAATCAAAATAGCATCTTGAATTTCCTTTTTTATTTGTGAAACGTTTCTTGAAGTCGTAACTTTTGTTTCTACTTTAATTTTCTTTCTTTGAAAATAATACTTTCATTCGATACTGTTTTGGTAGAGTTTTTTGATGACCAGATTAAGCTTGTTGGGTTTTGTGCGTGATGTAGGTATTGTCCAATGACCACCCAGCCCGTCAAAATTGTATTTTATCTTTGTGCGTGTGTCCTATTCACTGCATCCCATGGGCACTCACATTTAACCTCAAACAAAACTGAAGTTCTTTCTGAGGTCGTACATAGATGCGTCACTACTCGTCAGAACTAAGGTCGTCGCCTCAACGTTTCCTCGCAACGCAACGCCCGTTAATATTAACTATAGACAAAATTATATTCTTTTCATGTTTTCATTACGGTTATTAGTCACTAAGATATTTCTGGTGAGTTCGGTAAATCAAAAGGGGTAACTCAATTTTTTTATCATACAAAGTTGGTGCTTGATGTGAGCGATACTGTCGCCGGAGGCAAAGCGAGCTGCAATTATACAAGTTCACATCTGAGGGTATATTCTCACTACAGTTGCAGTCTACACTTCAGTCAGGTTCCGATATATCTCTTGTTATTCAGTATATAGCCTGTTACCATTCTTAGTGGTTTAAGAATGACGATACCCAGTTTTGCTTCTTAGCCGCGGAGGAATGCTGCTGTGTTCTACTTCGAAGGGTGTACTTAGGCACACGCTCTTAGTGGTTTAAGAATGAGGATACCTGGTTTTGCTTTTTAGTAGCGGTGAAATGTTGCTGTGTTCTGCTTCGAAAGGTATAGTTAATCACACGTTCTTAGTAGTTTAAGAATGGCGATACCTAGTTTTTCTTCTTAACAGCGGTGAATTGTTGCTGTGTTCTGCCTCGAAGGCTGTACTTAGGCACACGCTCTTAGTGGCGATACCAACTTTTCTTCTTAACAGCGGTAAATTGTTGCTGTGTTCTGCCTCGAAAGGTGTATTAAGGCACAGGGGCAGCGACGCATCTGTATTCAAATTCGGGCAGGAACAGAGTACAGCTTGACTGTGCGCATAGACCCTGAAGGAGGCAAAGTTCCAAAGGTAATTTATCGGCTCCCTCTCGAGTTTTGCATGAAATGACTATGAAATTCAACAAATGAACATTACGTTGGAAATATTTCCTTAGAGCAGGTTTTAACTTCATTTTCTGTTTGTGAACTTTAACCGGTGATAGAACTATAGTTCGTCCAGGGAAGTACCACCGTCGCCCTCATAATCCGCCGTGAAGCAATTCTTGTGTTACACTTGGAGAAATATCGTTTCCGGGTACACTTACAGCGAAGCGACCATCTTAGTCCTCAAAAGTAGTAACGCATTTACATATGTACGATACCTTCCGGACGAACTATAGTTCTATCATCAATCTACCTAATTTACAACAAAGATATTTTACCCTTATATATTACATTAAGAAAACCAATATAAAATTTGCCAGCTCCCTGCCTATGCATTGAATAGTTTTCCTATGTACAAAATATAATATTTTGTAACAAGATTGCAATGATAGCTTAGTGGTTAAGATTCTGGTGATTTACACTGGATGTTCGGGGTCCGAACCTCGCGCCTCTGATTTTTGGAAGTTAGGTGCATATTATAAATTAATTATCACTTGCTCTAACGGTGAAGGAATATACCGTGAGGAAACCTATACATTTGTTATTTCTGCGTAAAGATCTCGGAGGTGTGTAAAATCTATTAATACGCACTTTGCCAGCGTAGTGGACTTATTGCCTAATCACTCTCGTTCAAAGAAGAGGCCCGTCCCAGCAGTGGGACATAAATGGGTTGATGATAATGATACCAAGATTCTGTCATTTACAGTAATCATTCTCGTTTTAACTAAAACGACAAAGGTGAGTATTTGCACTTAAAAATGAATATTAAATTTCATAAATCCGGACCAAATTCTGAATTTGTTCTAAAGTTCATTTTCGTCTTTATGAAATTTTTAATTAAAAGGTATTTCTTTTCTATAAAAATATGCTACAATTTATTCATGATAAAGTGTATAATCATTATGGTTTAACTAACACAACAAAGTTTCGTCAGCTTTTCCTTAATTCCGGGAATTCTGCAAAGCAAGGGGTTGGTTTTAGGAATTTCTTGAGATCACAATTATTTGTTAATTTTACTTTCTGAGCCATAATAATTGGAGTTAGCATTATTTGGAAGGATTCTTAGAAAAAGAGATTGCCATACCTTTAAGAGGGTGTCTTATGAATTGTAATAGGTAACAAGATGAAATTTTCTTACAAGCTTAAAAAAATATAAAAATATAATAAAAAACAATATTTCTATATGTATAAAAAACACTGATAGTCTAGTAGTTAAGATTCCGGGGTTTTACGCTGGGTGTTCGAGGTACGGATCCCGCACGTACCTCTGATGTTTGAAGTTATGTGCGTATTAAAAAATAATTATCACTTGATTTAACGGTGAAGGAAAACATCGCGAGGAAACCTACCTATCTCATAGTTCTCTGTATAGTTCTCGAAGGTGTCTGAAGTCTACCAATCTGGATTTGGCCAGAGAGGTGTGGACTATGGCCTAACCCTTTTCATTTGAAGTTCCCATGGGACATTAATAGATTGATAGTGATGATGATGATGATAATAAAAAGTGGTAAAATCTTTGTGGTACGACTCCGGGGGTGGGTACCATTGTCACACCTATATCTGCTGTACGACAGTAGTTTAGTAGTAGTAGTTCCAATGTAGTCTTCATGGG
>DWKL01004743.1:0-10365 GCA_018249415.1 Phareas burnsi
TGGCCAGCATGGTGGACTATGGCCTAACCCTTCTCATTCTGAGAGGAGACCTGTGCCCAGCAGTGGGACATTAATGGTTCGATGATGAGCTAATCTTATTAATTAATACCATACACGAAGGTCAATATCAATAATGTTTATAGTTGATCGATAAATAATTCACAACAATGTTAGTAGCATAGTCTCTTAGTGCAATCTTCTTTTCAGCATGTGGGACACAATTTATATGTAAATACGAGGAGCGAGTTGGCGCTACGGAGTGCTACGGGAAGTACTCCACGATATCGAAGTTCTCTGGACCTTCCTTTGAATTATACGCCTCTACGACTTTTACGTAGAATGCCCCTTACTAGTACAATTTGTAGACTTAAATCGTGAAATAATTGATATATTATTGCATAGCAAAAAAATAAGTATGTATCCGAATGTATGGAAAGAAAAAAGAATGGAATGTAAAAATATTAGAAAGATTTATTTTATTCTCCGCGATTTTTTTATATATCTATTTACCAGCGATATCGTCATTATTGTCTATTAACCGGGTACGTACGTCTTTCCAGAATGAGAAGGTGTACGTTGGTAGACCTAGACACTTTTGAAAACATGATGGTAAACTCTCAGGCATGTTCTTCAGGCATCATCTTTTTCACGATGTGTTTCTTCACAGCTAAAGCAAATTACTATTTATTTCTAAAACGCACAGTACTGGAAATTAGATTCGATGGAACTTCAGCTTAGTTAACATGAATCTGCTATTATGTGTATTACACTCAGAGACACCTGCAGATATTGATAGCTTTGTCGGACCCAATTGCATAAAACCAATTATGACATTTATGTAATCTGCGCACTAACATGAAACAATTTATTGGTATAGAGCACGTTCGTGAAACAAGCCAATTATCCAAATAAATTGAGTTAGCCCCCACCCCGTGCGCCGTCCGGAGCCGTCACCCGCGTCATAGTTCCTTTCAAAGGAGCGTGTTGTGCTACTTCGGAAAGGTGTTTGTTTCGGAGGCGCGCCGCGAAATGAATATTGATGACTTCATGGGGGCCGGAGATGATTTGCTGAAAAATTAGCTTCATTTCATCGTTTTATTGCTCCGCACGGCTGTGAACCGGCAGTGATGAAGACTAATATAGACGTTAATTTTACTTAGTAATGATAAAAGATGGATTTATGAGCGCTATTAACGTGTGTGTTCAATTAAATCTGGGAGGTTATTTTGATCCTAATATTGTTACACATTCAAATTACATTAAAAAAGAATTCCCCACATTTTAAATGTCAAGTAATATACCCGGTTGGTATAAAAACTCTATGAAACATCATTATAAAAAGAAAAAAATAAACGAATATTATTTTAAATCAATACCAAAAATCAAGCGCAATGTATCTATCCCATTTCATCTGGCTCGTGTAATTAAACAGAGAGGAAAGAAACCAAAGTTAGTGAAGCGTAACGTATGTATGACATACAACGTGGTTATATTGCGGATTTATAAATCTGTAGTCACAGACTTTTGGTAGGGACACATCATAGACGTGTGCCATCTTGGCGAGCTGTCTGACCGGAAGACACAATTTATATGCAAATTGAACACAAGATACAAGCCACTGATACCGGCGGGCGGCCACGCGCCAGTAGCGACGCACCCGACTTGTATTAACACTACTAAAATTACTTTCGCATACTGAACACAACTTGCGACATTCACGTATTTTGTTTGCATTTTTATTATAATATTGTCGGAGATGTGAATACAAATATTTTGTCCCATGCATCGTTATACATAATATTGGTATTTGTTGGTTTGTAGTTAACTAAATAACATAAAGTATTAGGTATACTTCATTAATTTATTTATTATGTCACTGATAACACAAATTCGTTACTTAACTTATGACTTTCATATCTAAAAAAACAGTTATTGAATTCTTTTAAACATCTAATTAGAAATTTATTTCAATGTAAGAAAAAGTATATAGTAATTAGTGTAAGGAAGAAAAATATAATATTTCATTCTTAACTGCAAAAGAAATATTTGCCCTCTGTCGAGCTCAATTCGACGCTGAAAACCACCTTCTGTTTATTTAAATTTTTCCTTTACTTTCTCCGCTTCTGGGGAAAATAACGATAGGTGTATACTCAAGTTAGCGAGTGCCTTCAGGCAACTGCAAGATTGCTCGGCGTTTATTAAACCGTTTCTTTTGCTTCTTTACAGCTACATTTTAATATAATGATTAAGTGTAGGTATAAGCAGAAATAAAATTCCAAACATTTTATATTTTTGGTGGTTCTTTCGTTTGGTTGAAATAATGTTAAGAATCTTATATGTGTTACGTGTCTAGTTACAGTGATTGCATCTTCATTCAAGAGTCACCCTGACCAAATGGTCTTCCACGAGAGTTATAAATGACTTTGGATAAGGCATTTGCACCTGAGTTACCTTAAAACTTATTTATTTTGAATAATTGAAACACTGAATAAGTAAAAAACATTTTTGTTTGGTATTTTTGTTTGGCGTAAAAATTAAATATAAAAATTTAATTAAACTTTTCTGCTTTCTACTTACAAAAAAAAATTATAACCATCAGTACCCATCTCACTCGAGTTTTATAAATTATGTAAGACACCAGCGATTTGTTAAGAAAATCTGTTTGCCCTAATTATATTTGAAATATGATCAATAATACTTATCGTTACCTTATATGAATAATTTACAGATAGAATTTGAGCATTGCCACATCCATTTTGGCTCAGATTGATGCCGTTTTGTTTTCACAGCGCCGGCGACCGCTGGCTAAGCCAATTAGTGTCCACTTGGGTAAACACCGGCTCGTTAGCGGACTTGTGTGTTTTATTCAATTCAATTTGCCAACTCCACCGCTACTTATTGATAGAACTTGCCTTTCTTTATCCACATTTCATTTGCAAAGATGCTGTCTGTTTTCGTAATAGTGCACTGCGCTTCTTGTGGGATGATGTGAAATAATAATTTGTACTATTGATACAATAATATCAATGATGATGATGATTATATTTTCATTATATGAAGGTAAAAAGGATTAAAGGTAACAAAGTGTAAAAAACATTCAGCTGAAATTGAAATCCTTCTCCTTTTATGAAGTTAAAAATGTACTTAAAAAGTTACGTCGTACATTTCCAAGAAAATTTATTAAAGCTTAATTTTATTGTATTCGTTTTAAATTGTTCTATCGTTTATCGGAACACTTAGCCTATAATGAACATGTCAATGTGTCTGTAAAACCTTTACGCGTTACGCGTTTACGCGTTTTAAATTTAAAGATTGTAACAAATTTAAGGAATTTCGTGATTTTAAACGAATACTTAGGTTCTATAAAATGATAAAATTTCCATTACCTTATAGACAATTTTGTAATCTTTATAATCTTAATTAAAAGATTTATATTATTATTATAATTGTTTGTATTCGTATTTATTGTTTTTCTATATCGTTAATATTAACATTAAACTTTGAAATGTATGAAACTACAAAATGTAAAACTTAACTTAAAGATTTAATAATCATTTAATTAATTTGAGTAACTTCAAATATGATAACGGTAAACTGAAATGCGTATGTCCACATATTATCAGAATCCAATTAAGATTAAAGAAAGTATAGCTAGATCTAACAATAATAAAATAGTAAAATAAAGAATGCCAGCCCTATTTCTGTTCCCAGAACGGAAGGCACCCATTAAGCGAGAATACCCCTGAATGGCTGTAACAGTAACCTTTATAAGGGATGTTTGTTCACCGCAAGAATTGGCTCGGCAAGCTTAACAATTTCGAATTTAACCGACAAAGCCAGTGTGATTTAAGAAATTAATGCGGTCTTTGTTTTGGCATTATTTTATGATTTAACTATATTTTGGGTTATAATAATTTGGTTATAATAATGTTATAGTGCTAAATTTCTCTAGGGGTGGAATGTTTTTTTCTAAAATTAAAGCTTAAAATTTAAAAAAAAAGGATATTTGTCAATAAAGTATGGTATAAAGATTGAAGATAAAGTATTACTATTCGTTCAATTATTTAGCAATTTTAGTAAAACTGCGTCAACAATTTTAAGTGTCATTGAGTTACAATTAAGTTACTCTCTCTCTCTCTCTCTCGCACTCATTTTTTAAACTCATATTTGTTCGTAAGTAATTGAATCTCTAAATTCAAATAAGATGTGTAGATATGATTGAGAAAAAACAAGATTCTACTGATTTCTACAAGTACATTATAAACTAATATTTATCAACAACAATCATGATAAAATTATAACTATGTTATATTTTTATGTTGTACATAATGAAATTGCAAATATGCATACAGTTCACCTTATATTGAATGCTCACGGTCTCCTAAATGTCGTCGCTTAAATAGAAGCTGACATATTTTTAAAATGAGTTTCTATTTTGTTGGTAAGATTTCATTGTACTCTTGAGTTAGGAGCGGGCTACATATGACAAAAAAATCTATAAACAATACGGCGCATAGTTATAAAGTAGAAAGAAGGTACATGCTACATTTAGTATTAATATTTCAACTTCTAATTTGTATATTTAACTTATTCTATTATATTGCAATATTATAATTGGGTATGGATACATATTTCTAATAAAAGTGAATAGCGGAAGATGGACACATACATATACCTAATAATACAATAATTATGTTATGATAGTTTGTCCAAAAATAATGCTGTAAAGAACCTAAATATTTTAAATAAAACTATTTTTATTTGATTTGATAAGCCACTGTATTTACTAGTACTAATTATCCGTGTTATCAACATACTTTTACCACTTTTATTATTAAATTTACTATCTCTGTTGTGTTATATAATTTTTATGAAAAACCATATTGACTAGGTATATTTGTATCATAGTAGACGAGGCGTTAATGATCGCTACAATGATCCGATAATGATCAAAAAGATGATTAGTTTTTCTGCAACAATGATATTCATCGTATTTAGAAGCATGTAGGCCGGTTTTAATACCCGTATCTTTAATTAAAGGATAAGCGGCCAGAGATAAGTAAAGAACATCGGTTAGTCGTCGGTTGCGATGTGGCTGACTGCTGCGGCGGTAATCTCGCGCGTGACTTGCAAGTGGGATCCACGCCCTTATTGCGAGTATTGCGATATTTTTGTCGTGTGAAATCGTGTCGTTAACTGTGATGTAATTCATGCGATATCGTTGTATTTAAATACCAGTACGTGCCCATTCAACCTGGCCTCACAATATCTTTACAAGTAGTATTATATTGTCATCTATTTATTTATTTGAACGATATCGAAATATGAATGAATAAGGAAAATGACGTAAATAACACCTTCGGTATTTTACTTTTTATGTCCACTGAATTTTCAAGATTATAATGTATGTGAGGTGGTAGAATTATAGTTAGTTCGGGGATATACCACCGCTGCCCTCGTAATCCGTTGTGAAGCAATTCTTGTGTTACGGTTGGAGAGATGTGGTTGCTGGGTATATTTACAGGGAGGCGTCCATCTTAGTCCTCAGGAGTAATAACACATATACGTACAAACTTAGGTAGTCCGTCAGTCCTGATTGAAGTTAGATGTGGGTTTCCATGTGACCACTTAACATCAGATGGCCTGCACGTTCGTTTGCTACTTTTATAACGTTACAAATCTATCCTTTACTAATCTTGTTTTTGGGTAAACCACCGCAAAATTTTCATTTAAATAAAATTGCATTGTATTGCCCCAACAGGATTGGTTCGGAGAAAAAAAAAAACAATATTATTAAATCAACAGACAACGATTTTGTATTTCTAACAGTTTTATGAATTTATGAGACACCAATTATGATACCAGGGCAATAAAGTATATAAATGGAATTAATATTTTTATTAAAGATAATTAACATTGTCACAAATCCTAACCCAAGTACTTCTAATAAGCTCACTTATACAACATTTTTGAAAAAGATACTTTCGTCAAATAAGCATTTTTACGTATGTTTATCCAGCTCTGTTTATGTGTGCAAATTCCCCATATTGAACTCGGCTGGAATTTTACCCTACTTCATCATAATTTAAAACAGTCACTCAAAACGGAGGACAATCTTTTTCCTACTATGACAGGTCGGTAAACGTACCGTCCATTGAGCAGAAAATTATATGCGAAATCACGACGGAAGTCACGATTTACCATAGAGGTGGAGGGAGGAATAATTAATGTTGCAGGCTTCGTAACTCGAACAATTTTCGTTTTTATTACAACAACGTATTTTTCTCGAAACAGATTATCCTAATTTTGCGAAACGATATTATAGTAGGGGATTAATTTGAGCCAGGGGCCATGTGCTATCCAAAGCCGTTTTAAAAATATGGCGCGTCCATAATGATTGCTTGATGAGAGGCGTGAGCACTACACCACCCTCCCAGACCTGAGTCTGCGATTTTGACCAATACATTAAACGTGACTTGATATTTTTGAGTAAGATAGTATTTCTCTATCAAAGGTTACCTTGTGGCAAAAATGGATTTCAAGCTGGCAGTCCGGGATTCGAATCCCAGGTGTATCTTTGATTTTTTTCGATATTATATACGTCCTAAAAATTGGTTGTCAATCGCTTTAACGGTGAAAAAGATTGCTCCGTAAAAGTTCTCAACGATTTGTGAAGTCTGCTAACACGTACTTGTCCAGCGTGGTGAACTATGCTGTAATTTTTTTTTCAACCCGTGAGGATACCCATGCCCAGCGAGGGGTTAACGATGACCAAAAATAATTTATATTGAACAGGAAAAATAAAACTTCGACTATGATATCTTCAATTTTGCATTATTCGGTGCACAAGCTTATACTTAGTCTACGCGAGAAATATTATTAACCATCTAAATTTCATATGTCTGTTAATATACAGGTATTTTTATTGTTACCAGTATTGTTAGGAAGTAAATTTACTGCTTGTGGTAGTATTACAGTTCGATTTGGTTCGAACCTCCACCACCCTCAAATCCGCAGTGAAGCAATTCTTGTGTTTTGATTGGAGAGATTTGGTTATCGGTTACACATGAATTTAGATAAGGCTTTAGTCCTGTTTGAAGTTAAACATGGGATATCAATGGGTTGCAGTGACCGCTTAACTTCAGGTGGCTTACACGCTCATTTGCTACTCTTCAAATATACGATATTAAAGCAGAGATACAAGTATGACTCCAGCCCTGTGAGGTTAATTGTGGGCTGCAGTCACCACTTAATATCAAGTGGCGTGGTTACCTGTGGTGTCCAGGTCTCCTAGGTAAAGGCGTAAGATACGTTTTTTCGCAAATAAATTAAGCTACTGCCATTCTATAAGGTCATATTAATGCTCATTTTTCAATACTTAAACTATATTCACATCCACGCGGTAACAATGTACTTGTAAACTTATATCATGTGAAATTCGTGAAGCTAGTTTGGAGAAGTTGCACAAAAGCGTCTGCATGTACCGTGTCTTTTTACAGTAATGTAAGCGTCTTGTGAAAAGTAGAATAATAAACTGATTTTTATAATACGAAACATAATAGGAATATTTTTAAAGCATTCTAGAAGCGGCAGTAATATAACGAATGCATTGAATCTTTTCCGAGAATGACTAATGCACAGATAAAAGTACGCCAAAATTTATGTAACTGCTTTAAAAGCTCTGCCAAGGACTTAGTTTGAATGAATTACCTACATTTAATACTTTTATAAGAAATTAGTTTTATAATGTTAAAAGTTTGAAACTTGTTCGGAAAACGTGAAATAGTAATAAAACTGATTAAACCATATTTAAATTTGCGTAAATTATTTGTCAACTTAGCTTTATGAACATTTATTAAGGCTCACATATTAACATTAACATTAACACTTTGTACACTCATAGCTCTACGCTGGGATTACCCGTGTTGTGGGTGCCATGGATAAATAGAAGGACGAGTATACAACCAAAACCAAGACCCAGAAAATAAATCAAAATTCGTCATTCATCGGTATGCGCGCTCTTTTTTACCACGAATATGCATGATGTGGAATGGTATTCCCAGAGCGTTATGGCATGGGGCTCTTCAAAAAAGGTGCAAAAAGAGCTCTCCTTCAAAGCCGGCGATGCATTGGCGATTCCTCTGGTTTTGCAAATGTTCATAGGCGACGGTGACCACTTACCATTAGGTGGCCCGTCTGCCTTATAGTTTAAGATGTAAAAAATAAATAAATGTTAGCCTGGCCGGGAATCAAACCCGGAACCCTTCGCCTATCAGACTACTGTGCATCACCATATATATTATAATAATTATAATATCATTCCGAAGAGTTACACACATTCGAAATATATAATAAGGAAAAAAGTTTCGTTAATTAGCAAGAATAAAAATGAGTTTATTGTAACAAACCCCTTTCCATTCCGAATAGATGATGTGATATTGTTACACAAGAGTATAAAAAAAAATAAGTTACTCAACCATCATGTAAATGTATATTTCGCTACGGATATATATGTCGTAAGACACTAAATATAGTGCAGAAATTAATTAATTCAAGTTTAACAATACGGCATTGTAAATTTTAGTGCGATAGAATCGCGTGGGGAAAATTAGAGAGTAAACTCGTGAACACTTGGCAGTTGTGTCATCGGCGCTAAGAGCGAGTTGGTCGTCGGTGCGAGTTGAGAATGTCCTAACGCTCCTAACAAGTGAACTGCCTGCCCGCCGCGAATAATAACGAAGTGCGACACTGCCTTCACTGCGACACGACACTCGAAACTTTCCACGATGTATTTGAGCGGTACTAGCGCGCAATTCTGTAATACATCAAATTAGAATAGTTGCAACTTGTTAGTCTATTATTCACTATCGGCCCGCCGTCCATTCATTGCTTTAGATTTAAAGTAAAGAACGGTAGACGATCTTAAATAAAAGTATACAGATATAACATTTATTTATAGTTATGTACCCACAGTAAAACCTAGTCACCTTTTACTACATACATGGAAGCAGGGACAATTTATTTTTAAGTGTTCTTCATTTAAATATTTATTTTTAAATAGTTACCTGTATCACATTTAATGGCATAATTGTTTTAATTCGAGCAAGTAAATGTCAAAAATCCAAGCGAACTAATTAATATGGACTTGTAAGCAGTTATAGTTTTGGCGTACATGTCGATGTAAAGGATCTGCTAAATACATTTGAATCATCAGTTTTCGGGTTGATGGGAGTTGAGAATGCCCTAACGTTCCTAACAAGTGAATTGTTTGTACACTGCGACACGACTCTTGACACTTACAATTTGATTGAGTTATACGTTATAGTATATTTGCTCTTGTAAACATCTCATTTCACACATTCGTGCACCATACATAGTAATAATCATTTTCTATAAAGTTTATTAATAAAGTCAGTTTTTCTTACCATATGAATAAACAAAATGAAAGCAGAAGGCACACGCGGATTCCGCGGATTGCGTACATTGTAACCGACCTGCAAAGTTAAGCAATGTTGAGCGCGATTGGGTGGGTGACCGCAAGCGGCTAAATTTCATGCCCGCTTCAGTCTCTCAGAGGACATGTTACGCTGTCGGTCCCGATATAATTAATACGCAGTCTTGAAACCATGCAAGAGATCTTATGGGTGGTTTAAAATCATTCCACATGTGTTAGCCGTCAATCCGCATTTCAGTAGAGTGCTGGAGTATGTTCCATTATGGGAAGTAATCCGTGCCCAGAAATGGGAACATGAAAAATGGTTGCAACCTATGAATAATATTTATAAATAAGTTTAACAAATCTCCAAGGAAATTATTTTCCACGCACAGCATAAAAATGCAACGCGTCATTTATTGAGACGAGATACATTGACGTTACTGTGTTGACCTTGCATAAGTAAACATAAGACAGAGTAGTTACATGAAGTATACTTTGATCTTCTTTAGGCAGCTGTTTTACAATACACATTCTTGAGTCACTTGTAACCTTGTCTTAGCTAAAAATATTGCGTCTAATAATGTAGGGGTGCATTAAAGATTAATATATATATACTAACATCATAATCATCAACATAATAAGGTCCCATTTTTGGGGATAGGTCTCCTCTAATATGGATAAGGACTAGACCAGAGACTACTGCCCAATTGCGGATTTATGGACACACTTTGAGAACTTTATGAAGAACTCTTAGGCATGTAATTTTCCTTACGATGTCTTCCTTTATCATTAAAACAAATGATCATGAAATTCTAATACGCATTTCGAAAAATCATAAGTGAATGATGGATTCGAACCCTAAACCCTTGGCATGAATGACCGGAATCTTACCACTAGAACCTTCTCACAAATGCTATACAATGAATATT
>DWKL01004744.1:0-10364 GCA_018249415.1 Phareas burnsi
TGTGCACATGTCTACTGTATGTACTATACCTTTACTTGTGCACATGTCTACTGTATGTACTATACCTTTACTTGTGCGCATGTAAACTACATGTACTATACCTTTACTTGTGCATATGTCTACTGTATGTACTATACCTTTACTTGTGCACATGTCTACTGTATGTACTATACCTATAATGATCTGGATTATTAATCCAGATTTTACCTGTAATTATAAAGTTTGTGTAAATCGAGCTGAAATTTAACAAGAGGGACGTAGAGACGAGCGGACACGAATTGACTTGAAATTTTAAGGCACTTAGCCAAAACTTTCCAACAAGTTCGCGAGTTACTTATCGAGGACGGGGTCCTATTGATCCACGATGTTCGGCCTTACCTACTTGATATTAAAATCGCCTTTACCTCTAAGTACCCTTTGTTTGTTGAAAAGTGGATAAATCTAGTCTGGTTGCCGAGCACACTTACAGCGAGGCGACCGTCATAGTCCTCAGGAGTAGAGACGCGTCTGCATATGACTTTAGATAGAACTTCAGTTTTGTTTGAGTTATATGTTGATGTCCATGGGCTACATTGAATACTTAACATCAGGTAGCATGCATGCTCGTTTGCTACTCTTTAAACATAAAAAGGAGAACTCTTCGTGGGTTGAGTTTGGTGACACAATGCCACCCATGCCTTGTAGCAGCAATGTAGAGTTGTGTTCTGCTTTAGAGGGTGTGAGTTCGCCAAACACTAAATACGGCATGGCACCATATTGTTGTTTCCACATTGTTTTATATTTTAAATCATCATCATCACCAACCTTTTAATGTCCCACTGCAGGACACGGCTCTCTTCTCAGAATGAGAAGGGTTAAGCTATAGTCTACCACGCTGGCCACTTAGAATTCCACGCCACACTACAACTTTACAAAGAACTCACAGATGTATAGGTTTCCTCACGATGTTTTCCTTCACCGTTAAAACAAGTGATAATTAATTTCTAGTACGCATATAACTTCGAAAATCAGAGGTCCATGTTGGTTCGAACCCCGAGCTCCCAGTGTAAGATGTGGGAATCTTAGCTCAGGGCTATCACTCCTCATTTTATCAATCAATAAATACTTAAAATAACCCAATTTTAACTTAAACTGTAATTGTATATTACTTATACAAATAAGCTTTAAAATAAAAAAAAATTAAATACTAATGTCAGTTATCTTTTGTAATATATAGATAATAAAAGCCATTTTTATTTCGTTATATATAATAAATTAATGTTCGTAATATTTCACACAAAATCAGTATATCCTGCTTAATATTCATCGGAACCCGATCGACTTCAATATAGTCCCGTAAAGTGTGCCCACCACTCCACCGCCCGTAATCCTGTGACGTATCGGCCTCGTGCAGCATGTTCCGACATATTCCCGTGGCTTCCTGGAATATGGCCGAGGCGTAAAACATCGCCTATAAATCACACCCTCTCTCTAACATGTTCGAAAATGCCTCGGTTACTGTAACAGCTTTTTAGATTTTGGTATAAATTTATGCTACATCCACACATCCACAGCTTCTGAAGTATGTATATCAATACAGAGTAAATGGAGGTGTCTGTCTGTTGTCTGAAGCAATTATGATAGATAACGTTTAAGAGGACATGTCGGCTAAGACAGTAAAGATGCTCTTTTCTTTTTTATTCTTTTATGTGAGAAGAGTATCGATATACGACGCGATTTGTGGGTACTAAAGTTTGGTGCGTATTAGAAATAAATTATCACTAGTTTCAATGGTGAAGGAAAACATTATGAGGAAACCTACACCTAAGACTTCCCTGTAGTTCTCAAAGGTTTGTGAAGTCTACAAATCCGCACTTGCCCAGCGGAGTAGACTATGGTTTAACTTCTTCTTGTCCTAGTAGGAGACCCAGGAGCAGTGGGATAGTAATGGGTTGATAATGATGAGATTAATTGATTCAAGTCCAATAGTTTACATTCTTTAAATGTAAACTGCATTACAGTGTAAATAAATCTGATAAACGTAAAAGTGGTAATTTTTATGGGAAAGAAAATATATTGCAGCGTTTTCAGGATCTATTATTATTTATTATAGAACTATAGACCCCTTAAGTGAGAGGCTGGAATATTACTAAGTTATCTCTGCTTTCTTATAGTTCACTTTTTAAAATTTTCCTTCCCTCTATCCATTGTTTAGGTTTTAGAAATCCAAGCTGAATACAGATTTTCAATAATAATAAAGCTCAACAATGGCTGAGGTGGTAGAATCCTGCGTGCTTCAACTCTGGCACCAGCGCCATACCTATTTATACCTAATAACGGTGTTCAAGGTTGCTGTGGTCTGGGTCAAACAGTCAGAAATATATATTTATTGGACGCGTTCCAACTTAGTCCTCAGTGGTAGCAATGTACCTGTGGCCGACATCAGGTAAAACATAATATCACTTGATGTTGCTAACATGCCCATGGGCGACAGTAACCACTTACTATGTGGGATGTTATACATAGCGAAGATTTCCTCAAGGACATGCATCACATAGACAAGCCTCGCGTGTAGCTTGTGTAGTGAAAAAAAAAACTATGGTAGTTCGTAACGAAGCGAGCATAGCTCTGCGATTTGCGTAGTGATCTACAAAGTTAAGCAACGTTGGACGCGATTAGGAGTTGGATGGGTGACCGCAAGTAGCTAAATCTTACGCTTCTGCGCTTCGCAGAGTTAGGTTGTTGGTTTTGGTATTTATCATTGGATAGCAGCGATAAACCTTGTCAGAGGCCTTGTGGACGAATTGAATACACCCAACTTGGGTGGGCCTCTAATCCGTATCTCCACCAATTCGCATTGGAGCAGCGTGGTAGGGTAGGATTAAATTTACTACAGGTTATATTTCATACACGCTTCCCTACACGGCAGGCACATTAAGTTGTTTGTAGCGGTAGTTATCATTGGACATCAGACGATAAACCTTGTGTGTGTGTGAAAACATCGAACACGGGTTAGCCCACTCGCATCCACCAATTCGAATTGGAGCAGCGTCAGAGTATGATTCAGGCATCCCCCACTTGTTGGGAAATACCCATACCCAACAGTGGAACATAAAATGGGTTGCAGCTATAGCGATATTCTGCAGTAGTTGGCATACACAAGTTTCCAAGTTGTCTCAGCGTCGCACCGGCTTATGCATTCGGATTTTGAGTGCACTTATGCAATATTGACAACACTTACCGTCTCTTGAGGTAAGATTCCAAATTCTAACAAGTAGGTAGGTTATCATGCTTCAAGATATCCTCGGGAACATGTACAATATTTATATTAAGTTTCCAAGTTAGTTGGGATGCCTGAAATGGTTTGTGTTTTGTCAAAAAGAACACATTGTAAGATGTTATTTGTACTAGATATCTCACCTTTTCTCCTTGAAACAAGTATGTAAACAAGTGTATGGACTTACATATTAATATTCAAGTATTAATGTATTGTTATATTGTTGTAAAAATGAATCTAAAATACAATATTATATTATATGCCAGTGCACAGTTCAGTGTGCACTAAGTTTACTTTCAAAAATATTTTAATATATAATTTTGCAGCTGCCTGTATGCCGTAAACGATTTTCTTTACTGTATTATTCCGTGTAATATAACAACTTATTTTGACCTAAATATATGTAAATAAAAAAATATTTATGAAATAATACTGAGCTCTACAAAACATGGCAACAAAATTATTGAATAAAGACGAGCAATGTGAAAAAAGATTATTTATAACCATTTTTCTAATTAAACTGTAACATGCAAAAGAATTATAATAATAAATTATGTATAGACGAAGACAAAAAACCCGAACGTGACCAGAATAAAGGGCGAGATAAATTAATTAACCTTCCGACCTTTTTTTAATTACTTTTATTGTTCATTCTTTGGGCGTATTAAGTGTTAAGTAAGATTTCTTTTCGAAAAAATGAAAAGTACCTTTGTGATATAAATGTTAAAATATACACTTGTTTTTTCTCTGCATATTGTTATAGTGTGTTAAATTTAAAGCTAAAATAATAGGTTTTTATATATAGTCGTTGGTATATAATTTAAGTCTTACCCGTAAGGGCTAGTCGTTTATGAAAAACTTCTATAAAAATTATAAATATATACTTTGTGAGATAAGCATAAAACACTGTTTTAATTCGATTAACATTTAATTTCTTTGCTAAATATATTTTATAACGTCCGTATTTACATACGTGTATAGAACAAAATATCGTAAAATAAGTCCAGTCAAATAACACAAGTTTTGTTCAAAGTTACAACTCAATGGAAAGTTGTATTAAATAAAACAATGAGGTTGTCTGTGGTTAAGTTAGACTAAGTAGACTTTCTTTTTTAGTCCAGAGGCTTTACAGGTGTATAATCTTGGGCAAAAAAGATACGTTGACACAACACGCTTTTATGGGGTCATGAAATATGCCGATTATCATAAACACGACATTTTCGACATTCAAACAGCGCCGTTAGAGGGCGGCAAGTTGCTTTCGTTATGGCAACTTTCCTCACGGCTACGTGTTATAATGTGCTCAAGTATAAAAGTATGTCCAATATATAAAAATAAAGGTGATAAAAACAAACGTTAAATATTTTTAAACGTCAAATAGACTTTGTCGGTGCGAATTTAGCTGTAGTCAAGACAAGGGTGAAGAGATATTTTCTGGACAAATCAGACAAGATCCTCTTCAAACGCAAGCCTTTACAAATATTTGTCTAAATAATAACTGCTAATAATTAGTTATATAAGCAGCGGTAACCTCGTGGTTATGATTCCAGTCTCTTACACTGAGTGTCTAGAATTCGAATCCGGCAACTCCGATTTTTCGAAATTATATACATATTAAAAATTAACTATCACCCTTTTTTAACGGTAAAGAAAAACGTAATGAGGAAACCTACACATCTGAGAGTTCTTTATGAAATTCTAGAAGGCGTGTCAAGTATACCAATCCGCACTTGGCTAACGTGATAGACTAGACCTTGCTCTTCTCATTCTGATTCCTTACTCTCCTTATTCTCATTCTCATTGTGATTCCTTACTCTCCTTATTCTCATTCTCATTCTGATTCAGTGTCTAGCAGTGTGACTTTAATGCGTTGATGATAACGATGCAATTCAATAATTGCAGCACAGCGAATTTCAAATCGCTCTTTAATAGGTCTGACCTATTTCAGGTTAGGTTATGTTACGTGTGCCTTTAATTTGTAACGACAAACGTGCCTTTCTATTATTATAATTAGAGAGTTTTAGAGCTTAGTTCGCGTATATCTGGCGTAGACCTCGTAGGATGCACATGATTCAATCAAAATGGATTGCAGCTTCTTCCTGCCATATAAGTCATTTATATGCTACATGTACGGTTAGACGCAATGACGAAGGCAAAATCTTTTTTGTCTGCGCACCGCCTACGATTTCTAATGTTTATTGTTTTTCTTTATAAATGTAATGGTAGATACAAACGAGAATATAAAGTTCAAATAGGACAGAAGTTCTACCCGAAGAAAGAGTAAAATGCTGTTCATGAGGACTAAATTGGAGCGCCTCATATCATATCTGACTTACCATACCATTTAAATTAGAACACAGTCTTTTATGTGGATAAAGTAGGAAACTAGGATGCAGGCTACCTGATGTTAAAAGGCCACTACAGCCCATAGACACCTATATCTAACTCCAAACAGAAGTGAAGTCCTATTTGAGGTCGTACGTATTTGTGTTACTATTTCTGAACCAATATTAGTCAATATTGGTTCACACACAGACACAAAGACTCAAGAATTGGCTATGGCGGATTATGAAGGCAGCGGAGGTACCTCCTCGAACTATAGTTTTACAACTCTAGTTTTGATTGGTGGTAGACTAAAGTTCGTCCGGGGTACTGCCGCCGCCCTCACAATACACCGTAAAGCAATTGTGTTTCGGTTAGAGAGGTGCGGTTGCCGGTAAACTTACAGAGAGGCGACCATTTTAATCCCCAGAAGAGTAAGAGTAGTAACGCATCTATGTACAACCTCACATAGGACTTTAATCCTGTTTAAGATCAGTTGTGGGTGTCCACGGGCTGCAGTGACCACTTAACTTCAGGTGGCCTGCACGCTCGTTCGCTACTCTTGAAACATAAAAAAATACCTATGAACAGCAGCGTTACACTGCAGTTATGAGCAGGAATAAGCGTGGCGTTGGAGCAATCCAATCATAGAGTTCTACCATTTTTAACCATTAAAGGATCACGAATGAAGAAGACGTTATAACAAGATATATGAAAAAAGAAACAATATCTCATCGCTAAAATCCTTTAGACATTAACCGAACGAACGCTGTAAACGAACAGTAATTACATTCTACCTCCAACGCCAACTTCCTGCAAGTATTTAAACGCATTATCAGTAAGCGCCGCAAGGTTCAAAGGATAACGTTTAATAGTTCCTGCCTACGCTTCACAGTTCACACCTTGCTTAATGATACATGCCGGTATAAAGTGAGGAAACATGACATGAATATAGCTTTAATGTTGCGATAATATTAGTTTAAATCGGTCGTGGATCGACTAAGCGTAGGTATCCAAGTCCGTGCGTAGAATAATAAAATTAGACGTATGTAATGAAAGTATAAAAAGCATGCAATCTATTTGATTTTATTAGGTTTGGTATGTGTACTTTGGGAGTCATTGCAGCGCATGAATCTCTACCTTTTTTTTCTTCTTGTAGAGTAGCAAACGAGCGTGCTGGCCGTGGTCACTGCAGTGCATGAACCTCCACCATTTTTTTTCTATTTGAAGAGTAGCAAACGAACTTGCTGGTCACGGTCACTGCAGCGCATGAACCTCTACAATTTTTTTTCTGCTTGAAGATGTTAAGTGGTCGCTGCAGCCCATGGACACCAACATCTAACGAACAGAACTGAAATTCTGTCTGAGGTCGTACGTAAATGCGTCGCTATTCCTCAAAGTAAGATATCGCCTCGCTGTAACGGCAACCGCATCTCTCCAACTGAAACATAAATTGCTTTACAACGGATTACGATAGCGGCGGTGGTTCTTTCCCGGACGAATTGTTCTATCACTTATCAGAAAATACTAATATAAAAAACATTAAACTATAATACCTCTCTGTATCTTGGTATATGTATAGTGTATGGATGCATTCGTAGCGATACAATAGAACGTGCGAAATCCAGCTGTGTACAAAATATTCCGTTAAGTAGAGATTGCGCACAGTACACCGCTACGTGACCGGCAAGCGAGCGCCATCTGTTTTTATTTAGAATCTACCTTCTTAATTTTATTTTATTGCAGTCTATGCATTTTCATACTTTACTATCTTTGAACGATGCAATAAAATGCTCCAAATGTAAGTGTGAACTGGCCGTTCAACTATGTGGAAATTCCATCCAGTAGGTCCACTACTATGTGACCGGCAAGCTAGTGACATCTGTATTAAGAATTAACCTTCATAATGGGTTTTTATTGCACTTCATGCGTTTCCATAGGTTTGTGTGTCAGTTGGTTTTATAGGGTCGCGTCTTTCAGTGATACAATCACACGTGCGAAATCCAGCTGTGAACAAAATATTCAGCTAAGTAGGGATCGCCCGCAGTACACCTGTGTGAGCGGAAGTGAGCGACATCTGTATTTATTTAGAACCCAATTTCTTTTTATTGCAGTTTATTTATTTTTATAACTTAGTGTGTCAGTCGACTCTATAGCTTTGCGTCTTCGAATGATGGAATAAAACGATGTCTAGGTGACAACAGATTGTTCTATTTAATGGAAATTCCGTGCAAAAGGCACACTGCTTCGTAACCAGCAAGCGAGCGACATTTGTATTTATTAAAAATCCACCGTCATATCGTTCTTTTATTGCGGTTTATGCGTTTTCATAAGTTTGTGTGTCAGTCGGTTGTTTAAGATTCCATCTTTCAGTGTCATTCCATCGTCAACCCAGTAATGTTCCACTGTTGCGCACAGGTGTCCCCTCAGAACGAAAAGGGTTAGGCCCTAATCCATCAAGCTGGTCAAGTGCGGATTGGTAGACTTTAAATACCTTCGAGAAATTTACAAAAAACTCTTCAATGTGTAGGTTTCCTCACCATGTCTTAACCGTTAAAGTAAGTTATCATTAATTTCTAAAATGCATATAATTTCAAAGTATCAAAGGAAAGTTCGGGATTCGATCCCTAGGCACACAGTGTGAGAGGCCGGAATCTTACCACTAGGCTATCCTAGTGATACAATAAAACCTGCAAAATTCAATTGTGAACAAACTGTTCAACTAAATGAAAATTCCAAGCAATAGGTACATTTCTACGTGACCAGCAAGCGAGCGACATCTGCATTTTCTTAGACCATAAGTCTCCTTTATTGTATTTTATTCTTGCGCGTTGTATCACTTGGTTTGAATAGAATATTTAAGTGTTACGAATAATATAAGTATATATATTTTGTTTTCAAATTTAGAAATATCCTTTCATAGTTCGACCAAGCAACGTTGCAAGATCTAAATCCAAGTACCTTTAAGGATAATGAAAATAAGCCCTATGATAACGTGATACAAATAATGTAAATTAAGATTAGGTAAAATATTAAATTGTGATAGCACCAGTACAGAAACGTATTACATTATGGTACACGTCCAGAATATCCTGCAAGGTATATAATATCTGATTTCTTGAAATATAATTTTATGCAATTGTATCATTCACACCCTTTGATCCAAAATAGTTAGCGACTTCGAAATTTTCAATAGTTTTGTTAATATGACAGCAATCGATAAATAACCATTACAATTAATATCGTATGAAATCCATTAAATATAATTAAACGTAATCACATTGAAAGAAAAGTTTCTTTCAATTAGCATAAAATTACAAGTAAAATAAAAGTAGACACGAGCAATAATAACCACTAATAACTACAACACACACAGATTCTTATTAATTACATCGAATTCACTTTTCTTTTATTAGCAAAAAGTTACAAGCAAAATAAAAGTAGGCACGAGCAATAATAAATACTAAAACACACACACAGACTCTTATAGTTGCTATAACTAATGGCTATCAATTTGAAGACTAGATGATAAGATTGTATGAAGCTAGGCCAGTCACGTGCGGATTGCGGTGATAAAACGTGCACATACCAGTTTTGTACCAAATATTCAGTTAAGTTGGCCTTCCGGTATACCATTACGTGACTGGCGAGCGAGAGACGTATATTTATTCACTTATGGAACACACGTTCTCATAACTCCCCTTTAACGTATTTATAACGTAAATATCACGCTTTATTTAACGCGTTGACTGCGACGACTAATATTCGAAACAATCCACCCGTGCGGCGCGCAACACAACAGGCGTGTTCCAGTACGGCGGCACACACCGTATGCGTGCGAGCTGCACAGGTGGCGCGGACAGTAAACCACGATAGGTGTTGCCGCAGTCAATGTGTTAATAACGCGACTTTGTATTTTAGCTTATTGGTTTTGGTTCATTTTAAGAAATCTATGGTAAAGCGTTAAAGCGAGGCAATCATCTTAGTCTTCAAGAGTAGACGCATCTACGTATAACCTACGTCGGATTTCAATTCTGTTCGAGGTTAGATGTGGGTGTCCATGGGCTGAAGTGACCATTTAACATAAGGTAGTCTGCATGCTCGTTAGCTAGTCTTGTAACATCAAAAAAGGAAAGTTTCGGACTTTCCTTACAGTCACTCCTATTGATACCCTATATCATCATCAACCCATTAATGCCCCATTACTGGGCACGTCTCTGCTCAGAATCAGGGTTCAGGCCATAGTCCAATACGCTGGCCACAGATTGGTAGACTCCAAACATCGTCAAGAGCTTTATAGAGAACTCTCAGATGTGTAGGTTTTCTCACGGTATTTTCCTTCACCGTTAAAGCAAGAAATGATTAAATTCTAATACCCACATATTCCATATTTATGCCTTATAACAGAGGTGTCAAATGTACTGTTTTCTGGTTTGAAGGGGTAAGGGAGAGTCACTTGAGGCGGTCTAACTTACTCCTCAGGTGTAGCAACGCATCTCTGCCCGACCGTAGGTACGAATCAATAGATAGACTACAGTTCTACCGGGGAGGAACCACCGCCGCCCTCATAATCCGCCGTGAAACTATTCTCGTGTTTCAATTACAGAAATGTGCTCGTCGGGTACACTTACAAGCGAGGCGATCGTCTTATGCCTGTATCTATAAAGAAGTAATTACTTGCTGCTTTGTACTTTCTTGATAAAGTTTTCATTGTCAATTGATAAAGTCGTCATTGGTTTGATTTGGTTGATTGCTTGGGTGGAGATTCAAAATTTTGACAGCGCTA
>DWKL01004745.1:0-10363 GCA_018249415.1 Phareas burnsi
TAGAGGTGCGTGCGGGGTTCGAACCCCGACCACTCAGCTTGAGAGGCCGGAATCTTAACCACTAGGCTATCACTGTTCTCGCCTATATTAATACTATTGAAACGAATAATTCTAGGAACACAGTTGAAATTACTATCAGAGATTACCTTATATTTTCAAAAGAATCCCGATATATGTGTTGTTGGTAAAATTCACCTTGGAAAGCGAAAGGTATCAGACCTTAGAGCCAGTTAGCAGTCGATGTAAAAATGAAAGTTGCTTTGAAGATGTTTAAACACATTTTAAGCCCTACTTGATGTCATATAATAATAGAGAACTTCATAAATTCTACTGCTTAGATGTTATGCAGATGGGCGAATAGTTTTAATGTTTCTGATAAAATTTACCTTGAAAAGCGAAAGGAATACTACTCCTCATATGTATGAAAAATCAGCGATTTAACTTCAGGTGGTAGAAGTATATTTCGACCGGGGAGGTACCACCGCCACCCTCTTATCCGCCGTGAATCAGTTTTTGTTTTGATCGGAGAGCTGTTATCGAACATCGAGAATCGACAATCGGGAGTAGTGGCGCATGTAGGTACGATCTCAGATAGGACTTCAGTTTTGTTTGAGGTTACATGTGGTCCAGGGCATCTGTTCAACATTAGATGGCCTGTACGCTCGTTTGCTACTCTTCGAACATATAATAAAAGCGAACAAACTATCATACTGACAATATCGTGGGAGTCATTGTTTAAGTTTGGCTGTACCTTAGCTGCACTTTCTAATTAACTCTTAAAGCAGGCATTAATAAACGAGGGATATATGAAATATTGTCAACCACAGGACACACGTGGTCAAGTAGTCTGGCACTGCATCATTTGCCATCTATAACACATAAATTAGATGTTTAATTTACTCTCACATTTTTTACTGTCACGTAAAGTAGAATGGGATAAAGTGATAAAATAATGAAAATATTCAGATACATCAACCTTCTCCTCATTTAGTAGCAATAGGGACTTTATTTCGTGCCCATATTTTTGCTGCTGCTTCAGATACTTCAACCTCCTCCTCATTTAGTAGCAATAGGGACTTTATATCGTGTCCATATTTTTGCTGCTGCTTCAGATACCTCAACCTTCTCCTCATTTAGTAGCAACAGGAATTTTATTTCGTGTCCATATTTTTGCTGTTGCTTCAGATACCTCAACCTTCTCCTCATTTAGCAGCAACAGGGATTTTATTTCGTGTCCATATTTTTCTTTACGAATATGCACGCTTTTGCCTTGAACTATTTGTTTATGACTAACGATTTAGGTATTGGTGTAATGCGCGTACATTCCACTACTCTTTTGTCGTTAGTGTCGTTTTAGTTGACAAATACCTGGTTGAGCATTTTAAGAACTGGCATTTACGTATGTTTCCATTATTAAAGTTAAAGATTTTTAAAACTATGTTATATAACATATCAACCTTTCGCACAGTCAATCTAGTTTGAACGTAAATTTAGCAGTAAGTATCCAGGAAACATTAAAACAATTCTAAGCCAGCATGAACACGTGGGTGCTGGTGAAATTCACCTTGAAAAGCGAAAGGCCTTCATCTCATATACCTGCATAATACACACAGTAGCAGCGAACTAGTTCAAGTCGACTGCGGAGGAAAGTGCCTTCAAACAGCGAGGACTTCGTCACAGACACGCCTACTTGTCATTGTTCTAGATCGGTTGCAATACGAAAGTTGACTTTCTAGATATTGAAAGGGCTGGTAACTTATAAGTTGATCATGAATTTGTTTTTATGAAAACGTCCCGTCGTACTTTTATGCAGATAAATTGCAAACAATACTATAATTACATGAAAGTGTTAGATTACTAAAACTCAAATTAAACAATGGGTTTTATCATATCTCCATTTCTAATCTACCAGTTTCCTATTTAATACGACCAGCAGCAGCTCATTATTACAATAGTAGCAATTGAGTATAAAGTTCATCTGAGGGTGCGCTATTACTGCAGTACTTGCCCACCAAAAAACAACCCCAAATAGAATTGAAATCCTATCTGAGAGCGGCCACAAATGCGTTGTTACAACTAAGGACTAAGTTGGAACGCTCCGTGTAAGCATTTCTCCGTTACCACACCTTCACATTAGAACACAGCGCAACACTGCTGTTATTAGGCAAAAATAGTGGGACGGTGGTGGCTACGGAGTGGAGCTCCGAAGTCGAAATTCAACAACCATTAGGACCAAAGTTATCTCAGAAAATATATGTGAACTCAAATAAACAGCGGGTAGTTTTCAAACGCACAAATACTTCTGCTTAGATACCTTAAAGGTTGTATAGTGAAGGTTTCCAATGGCCATCGACTAGCTCATATCAAAGCGTGTTCATGCTCTCATAGATTCTAGCTGGAGCTGGAACCATTGGACATAAATGTTCTCGGAATTAGTTTGATCGGTAAATCCAAGCAAAAGGTTGAATAGCCCTGAAGTAATAGGGTCAATGAAAATCCGGCCAGCATAACAGCTGAAGTGGTATTACAATTTTAATTGCCTGAAACTTTTTCAATATCAAACATAAATAAAATGGATGCCATGAAATATAATCATATATTCTGAGATATATCATTATGTTCTATGTTATATACATACATGCTTGTTGTAATAAGTTTTTTATTTATTTGATCGACAACACAGTGCATCACACGGATCAAGCAACAAAAGCATCAGAAGAAAAGGTTCCAAAGTTCCATTTACAGAAAACTGCTTGCAAATCAGACGAAAGAAATAGAACATTCTGTTAAATTTCATAATAAATTACAATGAAATTACTGACCCAATAACGATTACAATAAGTAAAAAGAAATGGAAAAAAAGGCGCCCATCTTTGCGCGTGGACCTCTGTCTAAAGTATGAAAAGATATGCATTATGATACAAGATGTCCTCCAACCGAATTGACTTTTTAAAAATAGAAAACTCACGCAGAACCTGACGTAATTTAATAAAATTAAATGATTTCATATAAATTTAAATACACATATGAGCTCATTTAGGTGGTTAGGTACCTATTATTTGATTTATTGTCAGCTCATATAAATGTCATGTCACGACTAGTTTTTATTACTTCTCACTTAAGGCAGCTCCCACATGTTGTTCGGAGTCAATAACGATTTTAATTAATTAACATGTATACATGTGGATAGCAATATATTATTCTATAGAATATATTTAATAAAAGAGGTGTGAACTTAATGATGAAATGGTACAATTCCTACCTCTCTTGAGAGGCTATTAATTTCAGAATTCCAGGCTACAGCGTGCTATAGCCTGGAATTATAGTGCGAGAGGATAGGAGCGAAGGTTCATATCCTACACGCACCTTTGATTTTTCGAAGTTATGTGGCTAAAAAAAATAAATATCACTTGCTTTAACGGCGGAAGTAACCTAATTAAGCCTAAAGCCCAACGATCCGCAATTGAATTATGGCCTAACTTAGATCCATGACCAAAAGTGGTACAGTAATGAGAAGACAATGAAGTAAAAAAAAATAAAAACGATTTTTAAATATTTCTTACGTTTAAATGAAAATAAATTGTGTATTTTAAATATTTTATTTAGTTCGTATAATCATATTTATATCAATTATGAATACTTTTATCTCTGAAAGACAGAGCAAATGCAGCAACTGAGCTTGCTCTTTAGCTATCGGGCGTTCGTGCATGAGCCGCCTTAAATTTATGAATGGTGATAAAACTTTTAAAAGTATAATGGTGACTCACCGTGTGCAGTTAGCGAATATGCGTTTAATGAATATCTGTAGTTCAATAACTGTTCCGCAGTTTTAGCGCTTGCATTCTTTAACTAGTTCGAATATATCACCAGTTTAAATCCTAGTAAAATATACAATGTAATTTGTATAAAATTATACATACATTAAACAAATAAAACTCCCAAAATACAAAAATCAAATCTAAAATATATTTATGGATATTAACCAACTTACGAATATGAAATCACATCAGACATCCACAACAGATCTAACCTCCCTTTTTTTCAAAAGTACTTGTTGAAAGTGCAACAATGTTAACAGCCTTAAAATTATATATATTATTTTAATATTACGTTCACAAAACTTAACAAATATATATATTTTATTATGTAACGGATGATTTCACATTAGCTTATATTTGATATATACGCAATATTTCTGAGGATTTACCTGGATTAATCATTTTTTTAACTTAAATAGAAAGCCTTACAACAATGTAACATTTTCATTTGTACTTTTTATATCATAGAAGTAGCTACTTCCGAACTGAGTTATTTGAGTGCAATCAATATCAACGATCTCCATTTAGAAATCGTTATATCCAGTTATAAATAACGCAGTTTTGTTCAGTAGATTTTCACACCAGATAACAGAAATACTGCCGTCCTTAAAAATACCGCATTCCAACATCTAGCCATTTTCAATATATTGAGGTTTTTGTAATGCATAAAATACGAATTAAAAGTTTCTGTTTGAAAGTGCTCTATTATATCTATGTTTGGTGCCGTAAACTTTTGCACTTGACGCGTGGTTATTGAGTAGCAATTTTTTAAAATTACCCTCTTTTTGGCCATGTCTCGAAAAGTGCATTTGTATGTAACGGCGCATAGATTACGGCAGAATAACAATTTGATCAATTACCCGAATAGAAAAAAAATCGATTTAAATCTAACCATACATTGACCTTCGCACAAAAGAACAAAAATATATTATGTATAAATATATTATGATGTATAAATATGTACGTATACTAGCCTTGAAGTACTGTTCAAGCCATACAATATTTAGTTAGTTTTATCGACTATAAACCTTGTCCAAACGGTGCGGTTTCTTATTTTCATTCCATTTGAAGGTGGTAGAACTCTTCGTGGCCTCACGAACTCGATTCATCGCCCCGCTTGTTTTTGACTTATAATAGGGATGTAAAGCTAAGACACGACGCGACACGAGATATCAATATAAGGCCTTTCAACTTAGCCCAGGATATTCATGTTTTTTTTTGTGGCCGAGCACGTGGTTATGGGCGGCGATGACCACCTCACCACGTCTTCAACGTCACGGGCTCTGCATATTCGTTTACTGCTTCCATTACTTACATTACATAAAAACATTAAAACAGAATATTCATTTTCAGAATTAAAAATATTTATGGAATGATTACAGGTTTGCAATTGATTGATTACTTATTTCAAGAGGCGACACCCTGTACTTGGTACATTTTTTATTTTGTGATTTATGTATTGACTAGTTATGTTTCGATGGATGGTCGCGGGCCGGTTTGCAACCGTTTGCGGGGCGTACATGGCCCGCGTGCCGTAGTTTGCCCATCACTGACCTACACGTTGGGCAAAAGAAAATAAAATGCTCACTTTTGAGCACTCCAAGTTACTGTTAAAACATTTAGGGTGAATATCCCTTATTTCGTAATAAAGTTAAAACGGAATAAGTTAACGTAATTTTCGATAACAAATTATACAAATTGTGATTTTGAGGTTAATGATTTATGCGTATCAACTTGACCTTACGACTTACGAGACGGAAAATTCGTAAATGGGTTCAATTCAATTTATCAAATTTTAAAAGAATTACATGCCATTAAATGTCAAAATTGAATGGACAATTTTACAGTTAACGTGAAATTGGTAATTAAAAGTAACGTGCGGAACTTCAAAAACAAATAGATACCCATTCGTTTTGTTCATACTGTATAGTTGTGTACACTGAAGTGAATATACATATTTTCTTGCGACACTCGTCCTTTGGGTACATCATTATTATCAAAGCATTACGGCTTGTGATGAATTCTACGAATTTTTATCCCACGTTTTAAGTGACATCATATGTCAATAATTTGATTTTTTTTTAATTATTTAATACTTTTTAATTAAACGCAATAAAAACTGTATAATTTTGTTTCGGCATTCCAATAATAAAACCAAAATTTTAATTTTTTTTTTGACCTATCATCCAGATATGACAGCCATATCCAACCCGGCAACACTGTCGCCATCGCAATCGTAATCGTTTTATCACTGTGGCCGCGGCCTAAGGCTGTACTATTTCCGCGACTTACTCGATATCGCCGGCTAGACGACTGTAGGACACAAAAAATACCGTTTACGAACCACCTTCACAAAATCATTGATAGACTGTTATTTCACGGCCTGTTACTGACAAGGATCTAAAGGTGATAAAATTAGCGTTTGCAATGTCCGTTTGTATTTAATATTCGCGAAATGTCAACTCAGTCAATACAGATTTTGAATAACACGAGAATTAAATTAAAACGAGAAAAAAAATCTGGATATATCATCACCGTGCTTTTTTGTTACGCAAAGAGTTTCGAATGCTATCCCCGGTTATATTATACATAAGTGATGGATTTGAATTTGGTCCGGGTGTTTGGTATATTTTTCCTTGTGTTTCGTATGAAATTCTTGTATATGTTCGTGGCGTCTAATGTAGAATATAGAATAGTGATATGCATAAGTGCAGAAAGCGTTACATGGAATTATTACGATGTTATAACTAATATTTTAGTTAACTTACTACTTTGAAAAGTGCAAAAAATATTTTCTTATGCCTTCTATTTTTGGGTCGAAAAACGTATATACTGAACTCGACTAAAACGCGTCCCTTAGGGACTGATGTTAATTTTAGCCCAAAAAGAGAAGTGGAGGCAGCTCGAAAAATATGCCAGAATGGCGAGTGAAGTGCGGTGAGCTTCAGGGAAAAATAAAAATGGGTTCAAAAATTTTATACAAAATTTTCAGTTTAAGGAGTAAACGCCTTGCTTTTGTTTGTTGGATTATTTTATGTTACTGGCATGCGCAACGAAATGCAACACAATTTTACCCGATTACGGCAAAGCAAAAAGAAGCGTTATTATATTGGCCGATATGTATTGTTTATTTGTTTCCTCATAACTTTTAAATTGATTGGTATATTTATTTAGTCTTCGTACGTTACACTCGGAAATAAAACTGCATATTATCAGAATAGCTTCCAAGAAGCCCTAAAGAATCTTTAGTCTCAAGAAAGTACAAAATTTCACTTAAAAACGAGTTAAGCTAACCTTATGAAGGTAAAACTTTAGAGTGAACATAGATCACTTATGTTTAGGTGCGATATAAAAGTGATTATATTACATATATGAGATACTGGTGTATTATTTTCGTATAACAGAGGCATAGTTTAATTAATTTAATATTAATTATTGAAAAAACCCAATTCAAAACTATTCGAAAATCGAACAGAAAACAATAGCTTACTGAATTATAGTAAAAAAAAACTCTGCGGGCAGTTATAGAAATGCGTGTCACTAGCTGCTATGCAATCGTTAATAAATTATTTATAACGTAATTTAATTACACAATCAAAATTGTTTTTGTCAATAAATTTCATAAATCTTGACGCACACAAATAAAACGATTAGACTCATTGCATCACAGAAAAAGGTTGTTGTTCGCTCGACGTCAATCTACAATCAACTAATCCAAAATAATTAATTATCTATTATACATAATTCACGTGTCATTTCACGTGTCATGATGGTTGTCCGGGATGAACTCTGAAACTAACTCTCCGATTTTTTTTTTCCTTAACATAACCAATTCTAATACCTAATAATTGAACAAAATACAAGAAAGCCACAGCAACGCGTGGCCGGGTCCGCTAGTTATCTTATAAAGGAAAAAAATCCAATTTATAAAACTAATAAACTTCACGCATATGAAATAGATAGAACTATAGTAAATATTTGAGTTTGTATTCTGAACGTCCGACGATGACACTGCGTCAAATAAAACTTGTAGAATTATACTATCGTGTTACTAATCGTCCTTAAATTCAATTTATAATTTTTATTGCTGATGAAAAGGAATATTCCGTTGTGATTAACCTACATACAGTTAAAGGTCTCCTTAACCGTTGGAGACGATAAGGATTATCCGTCGGACGAATTTGCTGGATATATTAATTAAAATTGATATCAAAAACTATCGGTTATTGGAGATAATTCTTTCACTATTAGTATTGAAATTTCACGTTTTAAAAATTACATAAAGTTATGTTTTAGGTTGTGTCAGATATTTCATATCGTGTGATACTGCGGGGATAAATAATACGCTGAACTTAAAAGACCAACCGCATTATAAACATGCTATAACCAAATAAAAAAAACAATATCTGTAGATCATCCGCGATCGACAAAGTAACTACGGTAACATGTCGGCGCATTGGTAACATCAATACTTTCTTTCGGCATGACGCAAGCCATTCTGGACCTTACAGCTATAAACATAACAGTTTATGTGATATAATTACAAAACGTCTGCGGCCGAAGCTGGTTCGCCTTCACCTAAAAATGCTAATCACTCGTAGCGGTACCGACCGAGACGGCACACAGACTTCTAACGGTAAAGGACCGGTCATTATCCACGGAGCTCCCGCTCCGAACGAAATCTTCGCGAAAAAAACGGTTTGTACGTGATGCATCTTTTCTCGGTCGTAAGGCCTGGTTCACAATATCGCAGCGTTGCGAGCGAGATAATCGGACTGGATCGAGTTTTGTAGTATTTTTTTGTCGTCCGACTTGTTTGATTTGGTGCAGGATTCGAATTATGGGCACTCAGCTCTGATTTTATAAAGTTATATGTATATTAAAAATTGTTATTGCTTTAATGGTGAAGGAAAACATCGTAAGAAACCCTTACAACTGAGAGCTCTCATAAAGTTCTTAAAGGTGCGTAAAATCAATCAGCACTTGGGGCATGCATGGGGGACTATGGTCTATGTTTTTATCTTGAGGTGAATCATCACCACCATCATCATCATCACCATCATCAGATAATGCTGATGATGATGATGATGATAATAATGATAATGACAACTTATTTGTTAACTACACTTCGAAAGTGTTATTTACGCACTGCTCGCTACTACAACTATGTGTCCGGGTGTATTTTTAAACTCTACATATTTATGATATTATATTTTACGATCCGCGTGGCGGTAATCATACCGGTTTGGTTCCAGATTCGATATACAGTGAGACAGATATCTAAATGATGAATTCAGATTTCTGTTCGGTGTCATGGTTCTTGTGTATTAGTCTATATATGGGTCCATGGCACTCACGACATACAGTATGGGTTTTTTATATACCACTACCGGGTGCAGGTCTCTCCCCGCAACTGCGGAAGACCTGGAGCAGATTCCACCACGAAAAGCTTTACTTTATATGATAGCTCTGGAGTAACAAAGCCCCTACATGTGACTCCCTGTAAATCCCATTTATCTTTGTGTAAGTCTTGTCAATATTAATTAAACAGCTTCCTCACAATTGGGGATTACCCAACAATCAAAACGACAGATTAATATTTTTCAAACGGGTTTTGTTTTTGCGTCGTTTTGCATATGTATTACGTACCTATAGTTTATAAAGTAATATGATTTTAGACCGGGGTCATTAAAACTGACACAAATAATATGAATGAGATTTTCATGTGCTGAAAACGAACGTCTGAAATTTTGGTCTCTAGGTCCTGATGAACAAACCAGTTAGATTATCCAATTTGATTACGAAGATGAAACGCTCTATTCAAAGAAACTAAACAATATATTAATATGAAACAATTTCTTAATATCTGTTTCGCAAACATGTACAAACTTAAAATAAATTTCATACCTACGATTAATACCAACGTGACATAAGGTAAAAGATTTCTAAATTGCAGTAATAAAATGTACTCGGTGTTTAAATTTCAATACAAACACCCCGACAGACAATTTCTCGAAAACTGTTTTGCTTTCGATTGTCAGTTTAAGTATAATGTATACAAACCGACGAATATAAACTCGAGTTGCTCATTAATTTTTGTACCCACTTTTTTACCTGTCAGGGTAGCACTTTTAAAGAACTTGTGGTTCGACTGCGGTGGTTTGACCGCCATACTTTTTTCTTTTATAGCAGCAGCATTAATATTTATTTGCTTTTGCTCTTATTTTGTCAGATGGATTACGTGCCCTTTTGCGTTTTGAAGTGTAGTCATGATGCGAAATAATTTTCACGACATAGTCACATAATCTTTAGTTCTGGATGAGTCTTTCCAGACTCGCCAACAAGCTCGGTGGAACTGTAAAGGTCGCTAGGGCCCACAGCAACCACACATTCGAAAATATATGATAACTGTATCCGACGACCACACCTCTCCAACCGGAACACAACAACAGCTTCACGGCGAATAGCGAGGGCCGTGGTACTTCTCCGAATTAACTTATAGTTCTACCACCTATGAAATGACTAAACTTACTACATATGAGTTT
>DWKL01004746.1:0-10363 GCA_018249415.1 Phareas burnsi
CATTAAATATAATTAAATTCCTAAGTACAATTGTTTCATTTAAACTTACCACCATGGTTATGCTACGGACTACTTCTCTATTTTATTTAATAAAATACAATTGACATTGACAATCAATGATAGCATAAGTTTGATAGTTGTTATAATTGTCATTATCAAAATATCATAACGAGTTATTTATTTTATCATGAGCTTGTTGGCGATTTAATTTTTACAAGCATTATTAGCCTAATCATTAAGAAACTTAAGTGATTTTCTATGTATTTATATTTAAAACAGTATATAGTCTAACAAAAAAACATTAAATTCGAATAAGTCGACATCAGCATCAATTTGAAAAAGAAAAAAATATACAGTGGTTTGAGGAAGGAAGGAAAGTACTACATAAATAATCGTCATATAATTTGTCGCCACACCTATGTTACTTTAATTACTATCTTTTACGTCAGCCGTAAGTAAAGTTCCTAATTCAGAAACATTTAAATAAAACGACTCGTTTGTGCACTTTGGGAGTGGAGGACTCTTTTAAGGAGCATCATCCCCAATTAAAACATACCTAATATTAATGATGATATGAAACTCAACTCATTATATCTGTTTTAAATAGAAAGGTTTTTAATTCATATGGAAAGTTGCCAAAATTTTAATTATAATAGGGTACCACCAACTGTAACTGGATTCATATTATCCTATTTGAATTTGATTTACATGCTCTCATCTATTTCAAATACTTCAATTTGTTCCAAATATTTCAGTTTACTAGGTGAAATTACAATTGTTTGATTGTAGGATTTTCAGGGTTCATATTTATGTATTTTACAGGTTGGATTTCAATTTCAATTTAAAGCACAATGTTTGACCATTTTGCGCAACCCCCTCTAACCCCACCTGCACCCCCACCCCAGAAGGTACTGAGATTTGACAAGGGGTATGTGAAAACACTGCCAGGTATATTGAAGCTAGTAGAATTGGTAAGTTTTTTTTAATATTGCAAATTCATCTTGTATTGTAATATCATCAATTGATTACTGTATTGTAATATCATCAATTCATTACATTTTGGCAGGTAATCTGGGGAAGTAACACCGCTGCCCTCATAATCCGCTGTGAAGCAGTTGTTGTGTTTCGGTTGGAGAGGTGCGGTTGCCAGGCACACATATAGCGAGGCGACCATCTTTGTCCTCAGTAGTAGTGACGCATCCATTAACAACCTCAAACGTAACTCCGTTTTCATTTGAGGTTGAATGTGGGTGTCCATGGGCCGTGGTTACCACTTAACATCAGGTGGCCTGCATGCTTGTTTACTACTTTACACACATAAAAAAAAAAATCAATGGCGGCTCCATGGCTGGACACAGGTCTCCTCTCAGAAGTAGAAGGCCACATGCAATTTCGCAGACTTTACACTTTTAGAATCTTAAATAAGTCTCAAGCATGTAGGTTTCGTTATAATGTTCTCTATTCCATTCAATGAAATGAAAATTAATTTCTAATATGCACATAACAGAAAAATCAAAGGTGCTGGCCTTGGATTAGAACCCGGCCTCCCAGTATGGTCAGAACCTTACCGCTGGGTTGCCACTGCTTATTATAACAAACACCATAATATTGGGGATATAATTTAATGCCTATAATCTGCAAAAATAGTATATTTCTCAATTCAAGTGTAGCCTCATTTTATTTTTGTAGTAATAAAGAATACTAATTTTCCTATTTTCAGCTATGCAACATAATTGGATTCATTTGTATCAAGGTGTCATGGGCGTGGATCTCGGCCATATTCTACAACATACTCTATTGGGTGGGGAACATCATAACATTGTTCCTTCTCATCATGTACACATTCCACTTTGTCGAGAAGTATGACCAGTTGCCTTGGCACAAGTATGAGTTCTTCTACTGTGCCATCATGTCTCTAGCGTATATTGGCACCTCTATATTTGCTACTACTATTGGGGACAGTGTTGGATATGCTGTTGGGGTAAGTTCCTTATAGTTCTTATTAATTGATTTCACCAAACTCAAACTGAGTGGTTGGATGTTTTTGAAATCCATGACTGTTTGTTCAAGTTTCATGTAAAATTATTATAAAATTGTCTATGTGACTTTTGCTGTTGGATTTTAGAATGTGAAACTCGATAAAAAGTATATTTTATTACCAGCCAGTAATAAGCACATGTCTAAAATGTATGCATGATCCATATTTAAAATATCAAAATATTCCATATAAAATCAGTTAGGTTGATCATTATAATTTTCATATTATTTGAATATTTAAATTTAATATATTAATATTTTATAGTAAAAGTACTGAAAGTGTTTGTTTGGAAATTTCAGTTTTTCGGCCTTTGTGCTATCATAGCATATGGAATCGATGGCTACCTAAAGTACAAAGGATGGAAACGTGGCCTCCCCGCCCAGTAAATTCTAATTTAAGACCGGACTGTTCTCACCGATAATTTGTTACTTAACCTGTATTATTGTATATTAAGTTTTTAATTTTTTTTTATTTTATTTTTTGTTGTATGATCATAGTCCTTGTTCTAATTATGATGTCTTAATATATTGTAAAATGGCTTATAAAGGTACTGACATACTGATAAGATGTGAACAACAAGGCTACATTGTATACAACTATACTATGACATTTTCCTGCCATATTCCTGCAAGCCAGCCCACTGATGGATCGGGATACACTGGTCTTTCGCAATTATGTCTGGAGCACTTGGAGTTCCAACACCATTGAAGGAAGGCAGCTGTGTTATAGATTATCAAATTATTTGCCACTTAAATATGTTCACAGTAGTTATCAAAATATGCATTTATTTAACTTATTTCATATAATGCTGTCATGGGACATCAGTATTTTTGCTATGATACTAAAACGAATACTGGTTATATCCAAACAATTTTTAATATTTAAGTGATAACTTTTTATTATTTCGTTAACATGTATGATACTAGGGAAATCTTGTCGCCACAAAATTTATATTATTTTTATGTTACAATAATGCACAATTTTGTTATGAAATCTTACTTGAATCCTTGTTGGTAGTCTATAATGTTAACTAATTTTTTTTAATCATTTGTAAGTGAAGTCAAAATACTTAGCACAGAATTAATTTGATATATTCCGTTGTACATATATTTAATACATATAACATATTTTTATACGTATATTTGTAATATTTATAATTAAAATCGAAAAAATCTGTTATAAAACTTCTCCACTAAAATTCATATACTTTATTATTATTCAAATACGCAATGAATCTTTAAAATATCATCACAATTCCCGCACCAAAACTGTTTAATCAAATTAGTTTAAACCAAGTGATTTGGAGTAGGAATGGTTTAAACCAAGATGACATTTTGATGATCAATATTTTTTTTTAATTATAAGTAAATCTTAGTGAAGAATCCGTTTTAAATATTTTTTACATTGCTTACATTTATAGCTTATACATTATGTACTGTATATGTTAGTCTTTTGATACGTTTTGAAGGTGGTAGAACCGTTTCTACCGCCACTGTCACGTCTGCTTTTGTCTAAGGAGCGTATGGCAACTAAACCCTACAGTGTTTCAAGGGTTAGAGAATTACTCGAGGCGTTTCAACTTAGCCCTCAGAAGTGGCAACCTGTCTGTGGTCGATCTCTGGTATAATTTAAATTCTATTTGTCATCGATCACATATGTTATCGTGCGCCAGAGATCAACTCGGCTGCTCGCTTGCCGCTTCTACGCTATGAAAAAGATAAATAATTACAAGTAATAGTGCCTTATATTTATATAGTTCTAAGTCAAAGATATTTTGATACATGTATACATTATGTGACCATATAGACTTTGTATATCTTACCAAGCTCTGTTTACGGGGCTGTATTTTTGTATCTATGTATAGTTATATGCTATTTGTATAGGTCGCTTGCGCGCACAGAACCGCCCGTATGAATTTATTCGTAAAATAATCAGTGCGCAGGATTGTATAAATGCCTGAAAGTTTTGTTATTTATATACTCTACGTATTTAAGTAAATAAATTTTTTTAACCGCTGTTTCGTGTTATATTTTTGTTCGCATATTTATACTATGCTATTGTAATACTACGATGTCTGCCAATAGATGGCGTTATCCACCATTATATTCAAGTCGGACATGGCGCCACTGGGATTTCTATAGGACGTCTCAATTATTTGAAACGAGAAATTTAAATTATTGTGATTGACGTTTTTCTGAAAATAAAAACTGCCGAAATTGGATCAGATTTATTGGTTTCACACTATATTTACGGAACAACATTATATAAAGAAGCAGATCGTGTCGTTAACTGGTACATGTTGTTGCTATTTATTTCATTAGGATTAGTGTACAGATCAATGTCTTTGTAATTGTTCCGCGCAGTGGCTACGTTGGCATACGGGTAGGATAATAGTTTTATGTTAGTTATGTAATAAATATGTTACCTGATAAATATTTGTTAACCAATCGGAAGTAAAGTTTTAGTAATAAAACACACGGAAACACTTTGGGAGTTTTATTAAATATTACAATAAATAAGTTACAGTAAAGAATTGATCAAAAAACAGAACAGCTTGTGGACATTTTTTCAAGACTACTGTTATCCCATTATCAAGACAGGGTTACAATGACACCGACGACGAGGCGCCTCGGTCCAGGTCGGGTGCGGAAATTTACCGAGACAAAAATAGTTTTGTTTTTGTCGCAGTAATTTCAGGATATGCAATACATCGTTTGACGCAAGCTGCTTTGATTTTCAGTCGGTACAGTGGTTGTGCGCTCGTTACACGCGCCGAGCGCCGAGCGCCACGCGACTACTCCGTTTAACATGAATAGTCACATAGTGTCATGTTTTGTTTAATATTAATATCGTAATTATAAATACATAGAACGAATTTCAATTATAAAAGCAAGTGTACTAAACTTATTTAGATATTTATAATTATATCATTTCCTTTGTACACCATGAACTAATATTTAGTAGTACTTAATGTTTGACACAAATATGAGCAAAACAACTGAGAGATAGACGGACGGACGGGTGCATACTAGCTATATAAGGCGTTTGTAGAGGTTTGCAAGTTGCTACTTAAATCACTAACTTGGCGAAGACACTGCCGTGCCTCCAGATGGTACGTCTAATATTTAGAGTTAAGGGGGGGTTACTTTTAAAATTATCTCTGAAATAATGTTACAATACATTTCGAATTTGTAAGTACATATTAGAAATTTAACATTTACATATTATTTTACGGAAGCAGTAATAGCCTCCTGGATACCGGTCTCCCACGCTGGATGTCCGGGGTTCGAATCTCGCAGGCACCTCTAATTTTTGCAGTTACATGCGTATTAGAATTTAATTATCACTCGTTTCAACGATGAAGGAAAACACCGTTAGGAAACCTGTACATCTGGAAGTTCCTTTTAGTTCTCGAAGATGTGTGGGCCGTACCAGTCCGCACTCGGTGGTCACCAGCGTGGTGGATTATGGGCTAACCTCGCTCATGTTGAGAGGAGACCCGTACCCAGCGGCGAGACATTAATGGGTCGATGACGATATTATTTTGACACAGGGAACAGGCGCAGGTAAATGAGTTGTACTTAATACATAATACATTTAAAAGCATGTTAACAAAGATCCTTACATGTGGGCGCGCGCGCGCTCACTTGTAAATAGGCAAAGTGTAAACGCTTGTATATAATAATATATTTGAATACAACTAGTTAAACGTAGCTCTTAAATATAATTCTTATATATTTGGTCGACATTTAGCATCAGCACTTAGAGATAAGCTTACATAACATTCGAGACGCGCCGGTAAGTACTGCGGCAAGGTACTCTGACACTTACGCCTAAAATAAATAATTAAGATTTACAAAGCAGTTGTCTAATGCGATGGCTTACTGTACTTGTAACCCGCCAGGGGGCGCCACCTTGTCGTGTTTTAAGTTAGGCATTCTTAACATGTTATTATGCGTCCGTGGGCGGGCCGGGGCAGCGGCCGCGTGTTCAGTACAAACATTTTTAAGTATTTTTGAGAACAGCTTGCATATTGCATTATTATGCATTTCAAAGATACCTACAATTTTATGCAATGAAAAATACAAAATTTTACGATTAATTAATACAATTGAAGTATACGTCTATGATTTTAAATTGCACTCCTGCTGCTGCTCCGGGTGCCCGCGCAGGCCATCTTGTGAACAGCAAACGATTTGACGGCACAGAGAATTTAGGAGCTTAGTGCTTGTAGGAAGTTACAAAAACTATTTTAAAGATATGACTAGGAGAAATTTTAAATGATGCGTGCACGGTACCAGGGGGCGCGCGCGGCGTCTCGTGCAAACAATAATTCACAATGAAATAGCAGATTCGTAGATTTTTAGATTAACTTTATTTGTAAGGTATGTTTCTTAATTTGTGACACACTAATTAAGAGTGACATAAATTAACTTATTTTTTATAGCAGCGAAGCGCTGCTGCGCGGGAACCTCCGCCGCCAACCTCAAGTGGAGTCCTACCTGAGGTCGGCCACAGGGGCAATGTCGGAGGAATGCTCCGACTGAAATTGCCTTGTAAATGTCTCCCTCCCCGCCGCCAGAACAGCAGCGGCGAGGCAGCACTGGGCGCGTTAGTGTCATTACAAAACTTAGAACATAATTGTAACTAACTGTAAATAACATAAAAATGCGTGTATTTAAATAAAATATTTACAAATATTCGAATGTATGAAATTGAGTAAATAATACCTTCTGCCTTCCTTCTAACATCTAGCCTATTTCGACACTTCGAGGTTTCCGGAATTTTAAAAAGTTTAATTATATAAAGTGTCTATTCTTAATGCCTGAAACTCTTTTACATGACGTCTGGTAATCAAGTAGTGTTTTTTTTAAATTACCTTCCCCTTTGTCCGTAACTCAAAAAGTGTGTTCGGTATGTAACGGCACGTAGCACGAGGCCGGCGGTATTATTTTACGAATTCATTAAAATTCGTAGCCGCGGTACATTCGAGAAAACATTTTGTTAAAAGTAATAGCAATTTAAAACCTTTCAATAAATAGTTGTATTAACAGAGTCACCGCCCGCCGGAAGCGATCTCAGTGAGTGACACAGTGAGCAAGTATTCATTCCACCTTTCCACCCTAACATAAATACCTGTAGGTTTTATAAAAGTTTCGTAAAAAATATGTAAACATTAAGACGTGAATGTAAAATTTGTTTTATATAAATCTACATTTAAAGTGTTTACAAACAGTTGCAGCTAATTGCTTTATAGAGCATATAAAAACGCATGTTAATTACGTGCAATATTGTGGGAGCCGCTGATGGTGGCTAGTGCTTAAGATTTCGGCCTCTCGAATGTCCAGGGTTCGAATCCCGCACGCATATCTAATTTTTCGAAGTTATATGTGTATTAGAAATAATTTATTCCTCGCTTTAACGAAGGAAAACATCGCGAGGAAACCTTCACATTTAAGAGTTATCTGTAAAGTTCTCGAAGGTGTGTGAAGTCTACCAAAGCGCACTTGGCCAGCGTGGTCCACTATGGCTTAATCCTTCTCACTCTGAGATGAGACCCGCGCCCAACGGTGGGACATTAATGGGTTGATGATGATGATTGTGATAACTTCCACGAACACGACCCCAAGTACGTTGTTGTCAGAAAATCTATAGAAATATCGTGTTTAATGATTTTTATAAAATCTCTTCATCGATAAGTATTGCAATACTCGAGCGTACGTTATAAACACACCTCGCCGGCTGAGCTAAGCTTTCCCATGTGGTCGTGGCGCGAACTCATGCAGCGCCATCTGACGTCGCCGAGATAAAGGTATTTACCGAGCAAAATGTAGTGGGGTATGCTACACACCTTTCCCAATTGTTGGGAGACCAGAGCGCGCCCAGCAGGGGGACACAAAAGGTCGCAGCCAAGGTCACTGATCGGACAGACGATCATTTTCATGGCAGCTCGGTTTCGAGCGCGTCACGCGAGCACGGTACGTCCCACTGCAACGAACATTTATGGTGGATTCTCTATAGACAACAAAACGCTACAATCGCACAATACTTCGAATACACGAACGAGTCTCTCTCTGCACGGAATCAGTCCTATGTAACAATTTCTAGTATTGCGATATTGTGAATCATTCGACAGTGTTCATTTCTTCGTGTTTATTTCTTTACGCAATAGACGCGGCCAACGAGTTTGCAGTCCACTAATGTTACGTGGTCACTACCGCCCATGGACATCTGTAACTGACACCGAACAGGACAGAAGTCCTACCTGAGACCGATTACCCGAGTGTCGCTGATCTGAGAACTATGTTGGAGCGGTTTTCTTTATGTTCGAAGAGTAGCCAGCGTGCAGACCACCCGATGCTGAGTGGGCAATGCAGCTCGTGGACTCACATCTGACCTCGAACAAAACTGAAGTTCTAACTGAGGTCGTACGTAGACGCGTCTCTACTCCCGAGGGCTAAGATGGTAGCCTCGCTTGTGCGTTTGGCAACCGCACCTCTCCAACAGAAACACGAGAATTGCTTCACGGCGGACCATAAGAGCGGCGGTGGTACCTATGGAATCACGTCTGATATTATTACCACTATTCAGAGAACACAGCGGATTTATATAAGTTACAAGAGAAGCGCGGCGGGCGGGGCTACGCGGGCGGCGCGAGCGCGTGCGGCGCCTTGGCGGGCACGAGCGCGCCTTGCGCCGGCTCGCCCGCGCGCGCGCCCCGCGCCTTCAGGAACGCGTCGAACCCGTACAGCACCATCGCGAGGTAGCCGAAGAACTGCCAAATTAAAATATTTTTTTTTATAGTAGACTCTTTACAAAATTATGTTTAACCGTCTACGATCTACCACCGCCTCGTAAGATGTTTCGTTTATGAAGCGACGAAAAAAAATCCATAACACATCATTTTCATAAAAAAATAAATTTTCAAATAACTTATAAATTAATGGAGTTAATTAATTACAAGTTCGTATCGTCTGAGTAATTTTATAACACGCTTTTTTATAAAGCATCCGTTTAATGTCTTGTTTGAACTTCTTTTAACAGAGATTTGTAATAAGGTCCGATATTTCATAGTAACAGCCAATACAGTTCCCCGTGAGTGATTCGGGCACCTTACACAATCTTTATTTGGGTACAGCCAATTTATTCTTATTTCTTCTTCTAACAACATTACTGCCGTCCTAAACACTTTCGACTGTGACAAACGCACCTGTTGTGTTTTACTGTCCGAGCCACACGTATGGCTCGCACCCATACGATGTGTGTGTGTGTGTGTGTACTGAAACACGATCTGATATCTATTCTTTCCATTATTCGATAAATCATTTCAAAATACCCGTCTTCCTAAAAATGGCTCTTTTCATGGAATATAAGTAACAAACGAGCTTGCGGATCACATGATGGTTAGTGCCCATCGACGTCCGTGGTCAACCCCAAATAGGACTGAAGTCCTGCCACGGATGCGCTGCCACCCTGAGGGTTCAGTTAAAACACCTCGTGTAAGTGCCTCTCCCTTTCTACGCCCTTCGAACCAGAACACAGCTGATTTGAACACTGCTGTTATAAGCCAGAAATATACATCAGATTTTGTAACTAATTTGATTACACTAAATGACATTGCTGCAAGTCCCACAGAGTCCAAGATTCGAACCCCGCACGCACGTCTAATTTTTCGAAGTTACGTGAGTTTTAGAAATTAATTATCACTTGCTTTAATGGTGAAGGAAAACCTCGTGAGGAAACCTACACATCTGAGAGTTCTTTGTAAACTTCTTGAAGGTGAGTGGAGTATACCAATCCGCACTTAGCCAGCGTGGTTGACTATGGCCTGACTCTTCTCATTCTGGGAGAAGACCCATACCCAGCAATGGGACATTAATGGGTCGTTGATAAAGATGATGAAACGGCATTATTGAATACTGGTCTGTTGTTCAGACAAATGACATAAGCCGCGCCATTATATCTTTTCATTTTATCGCTCTTTCAGTTCGGACGATTCAGATCGCAGACCCGACGTCCATCGGTCTAAGTAAATGGATCCGTACCTTAACGTATGTTACGAGAAAGGCCCCCACAGTACCACCGCACGTGATAAAATTACAAATTAAAATGAAATCAGAGAAACTTATTTCATTATTTGTTCACGCGGCGCGGCCATTGCATTTCAAATCGACATTTGGTCTCGCTAAAGCGAAGGCCGTGCGTCATCCTCGCTGCGAATAAAGCCTAATAACTTTTATTACTTTAGCAGCTACGCTAATAACCACAATCACGACCTTTTTAAATGGTAAATTTAGTTGAAAGCCGCTACAGCGCTAATGACAT
>DWKL01004747.1:0-10363 GCA_018249415.1 Phareas burnsi
TAAAAACGGTAACGCCTGGACAGATAGATCATTTCTACATCATTAAAAAGTTTGTTACAGAGTAGGAAAGAAGAGAAGATCGGCCACAAGTCACAATTATAAATACTTACAACTATTTAAATATAAATCGTGGTAATTTCAGGAAGTTTGTCGGTAACGTTTAGTCCCTACAGTATTTATTTTAGGAATTAATTGAAGAGTGTCATTGGCGCGTGTAATACAAGAATTATTAATTAATTATTAATAATTTTAATCTGTTTAGATGTATAAAAATTGTAAATCTATCTAGATTAAAATTTTATCCAAAGCAGATTTTGTGCTGATTTCTTCTATTATTTTTTTTAATTAACTTTAAAAAATCCTTTCACAAAATACAACGCTTTAACGCGAAACAAAAACTATAAAAGTAAAGTAATTAACTTAAAATCATTTGATAGGTGGTACGAGGTGGTACGATCGCCGTGGTACCACCACCGCCCTCACAATCTCCAGTAAAGCAATACTTGTGCATCGGTTGGAGAATGGCAGCTGTCGGGCACATTTACAATCTAGGCGCCCTTATTCGTCTAGAGTAGTGACGCATCTACGTACGATCTTAGGCAGAATTTCAGCTCTGTTTGCGGTTAGACGTGGGTGTCCACGGGCTGCAGTGACTAATTAACATCAGGTGGCTTGCAATAGTTTACTACTCTTCAAAGATAAAAAAGAAGAATCTTTCCAATCAGAAAATAACAGCTAAAGTCATAGATTTAGAATGCACAAGATAAAAACTGTCGCATAAAAGACGAGAACGAAAAAATTATGATGACGTTTATTGAACAATTTTTCAAATCGAAATTTCATGCGATTCGCGAAGAATTAAATTGTTAATCGACTTCATTTTATTAGTATTCGTCAAAAAAACAATTTGAAATTTAATTAAAAATTCAAGTATCACTTTATTCTGAGACACCAACGCCAGTTAGCCAATAGACACTAAAACGGTAGAACAGATTTAACTAACTAACATATTAAACCATACTTACACAGATAACTAAGTTAGTTAGCTAAAGTTAATCAATCTTAGCCAATGAAATATACTTAACAGACTAAGCATGTTTCATTGGCATACCACCGTTTTTTTAAATTGAAATTCACTTCGGACTTTCTAAAGAAATATTAAGTACACAAATGACTATGATAGTAGTTATATTCACTCAAAAGTATTTTTACCGCAAATAAATAATAAAGTTTTGAAGTACATTTCAGTCTGTAAATGAATATTATGAAAACGATCAGATTAGAAAGTTGTTCGTAACTATACATACTCACACATTTTGCTTTCAGTAAAAAAAAACGTCAACAAATCATAGCGGAGCTTCAATTCTGGGATGGTTTACATATTTCTTAAGCGCGCATAGCCCCGTGGTTTGTGTAGATCGTAACCGATCAACGAAGTTAAGCAACGTTGGACGCGGTCGGAAGTTTGATAGATAACCGATAGAGGCTAAATTTGCGCGCTTCCATGCTTCGTGGGGCACGTAAACCTGTCAGTCCCGGTTGTTATCATTGGATGGCAGTTGTTAAACATTGTCGGAGGCCTTCTGGGTGCTTTGAAAACATCCGACACGGGTTGGTCACTGACCCACCAATCCGCATTGGAGCAGCGCGGTAAAGTATGCTCTACGCCTTCCCCAGTCGTGGAGACACCCGCGCCCAGCAGTGGGACATAAAGAGTCTGAGCCAAAAAAAGAAAAATTTGAAAAAAAAATCGTCAAATATCATAGCAGAGCTTTAATTTTGGTATACTTTATTCACCATGTATACATCTCACGATAACCCCCGATCGGTACTATTATCGGTTTTATTACTCAGACAATAAGGTCTACCTGACGTGTCATCGTGGTATGAAACAAGAATGTGCCAGCATAGTATTGAATTCAAAACTATAGTATAAAATAGTTAGTAACTTCCTAACAAAGGTTAGTTACTAGCAAAATAGGGACTAACTATTAGTTAGTAACTAACTTACCAACGAATAGTTAGTTAAACTGTAGTTTTGACTAAGTAGCTAATAGTTGCTAATTTCGTAGCAAGTAAAATAGTTTATAAAAATTACGTACTGCCAGATGTAGTTAGTTATCATTAAGAATCGAGTTACTTTACAAATTAAATTAGAACTGCGCTAGGATGACTGACAAGTAGAGGATGAAAGATGTCTAAACTGTGTTCAAACCAACGGTTATCTCACCTGAAGCGGGAAGCGGATAGCGGTTATGTGATTTGTAAAAAAATATTCGAATTAATTGAGGTACATCAATACTCGTATGCCTATTGCAACTATTAAAAAATAATATTCCAAAAAGGTAGAGCCTCCCGTTAAAATTATTCAGAATATGTAGAAACCGTTGTAAGCTCCATGGATTGTGAAAAAAAAATTACAAATTGGATATAAACATTAATTACAATAAAACCGCTTTCCGCTTCGACATGTGATACGCATTGGTTCGAACAAAGCTTTATAGAAATTATTTCGAGAATGTATTACACTCGCAATATTATGAACTAGTCTAATTAATTTGCCTCAAATGACCCTAAGACGCTAATAAAACTCGTCAACAATTTATTGAATAAATTCGTAATTTTATATTGATATAAATATAATTAATTTACTGTGATGTCACTAATCAAATGTACTGTTTTGTGTGCCGAAAAGAATTGAACAATGTGTGACTACGTGTTAGGAGTCATTCATAAATCACTACACACGAACTACATGGTCTCTTGACCACTATTTTACGTCATTTTTCTCTCTCCTCTCTCTTTAGTATACACCGCCCTACTCTCTTCTGTCATGTTATATATGACGTCGCTCATTTTATAGACCATCAAAAGATCTTCGGGACCTGCCGTGTTAGAACGTTTTTCATTACACACGACTTAACCTCGCGATAAGGCAGATGGGCCTCTGATGCAATGCAGCAGTTTGTGGTTTTCATAATCCCATTTCATAATAATAATTTTCAGTTTTCATAATAATAATTTTCATAAAGTTTCACTGTAAGAGCAAAACGGCAAGGGGGCACCGCGTATACAGATGATGGGAAATAAATTTATTGAATATTAAGTTTCTTTTACCTTAAACTTAAGCACCCAACTTAAGAACTTAAGAACCCAAAGCAAATCAAGGGCCCTTCGATAGAAGTTGCTAAGAACCCCGCGCTAGCTTAATTCGGCACTGGGCATGACATTTACAAACGATTGTTCGGCTCGGTTATATCATTACGTTTTTTTTGCAGGTACAACCTTTTTTGCATCTTAATAGAATGTCGTTGGTAGATTGGTCAATGGAAAAGCTAACTACCCAAAAGGTCGTGTATGTTGCAAGCGTAAATTGTGTCGTGTCGTGTAGAATGAAAAACGTTCTAATGTACATAATTTATTTTAAAAGTAAGTGACGTTAAAGTGAGGTGACGTTCACGTGTTTGTCTTGACGTGACGTGACGTGCCGTTGACGTGACGAACCTTGCGTAACGTGTAATAGGTAACTTGGCAGTTTAGGAGGAAAGTTCCCTCTCCCTTAAAGTGACTTTATGAATGACGCCTCACTATTGCTTCATCTATACTGAACGTATGTACAATTACACTAAAGAAAGTCGAAAAACTTTATTATTATTAATATAGTATATATTTTTAATAAAGTAATAGTTAATACTTCCCGGCGTCTGGTAACATGCGGTGAAAATTATGTTAAAACATTACGTATTACGATTTAACAAGCGAATTGTAACGTACGATTTATTTGCGAAAAATCCCTTTTAAAATTTCTCCAAACAGTCCTAAGCTGTCGTAGATCTAAATCGACTTACGTTATCAATAATTTTGACATCAAAAATTTCTATTCACTGTTTGTTCCAGTCCAAGTAGGGACAAAAAAGAGACTAAAATAATAAAGTAAAAAAAAGTTTATATTGTTACCGGTTTAATAAGTCAGACTTAATAGGGTGAAGATTATCTACAGAGGCCAACTGATGTTAAGTGGTCACTGCAGCCCATGGACACCCACATCTAACCTCAAACACTGAAGTCCTATTCGAGGTCGTACGTAGGTGCGTAAATGTGTCCGGCAACAGCATTTCTCCAACCGAAACACAAAAACTGTTGCATGGCAGATTACGAGAGCGGCGGTGGTACATCCCCGAACGAACTATAGTTCTGCCACCTATATACTGAGGTACACGTTCATAATATATTCGTATATGAAAATTTAATAAATCCTTCTGCTCTACAGTGAAATGACTACATTCGACGATTGATTCAAAATTATTGATAACGCACAGTCAATTCAAAAACAATAACAACCTATCCCAAAGCGTGGACCCAACTTTTATTAATACGTTCATACATTTAAACACTGAATCAAGATCGTGTAAATAAGGGCAACACTGTCGTTGCATTGGTACATCGTTGAAACCCTTTAGAATATTGATTTTAAGCTAATATTATCGCGGATATTATACATTTTAATGATGTAACGTGTACTCGGGATATGCAGTCTTTAATTGTCGATATTTCGACCCAGTTGCATGGATCGTGGCGAAATTTTAAGAGTTCCGCCGGCACCATGATCCATGCGGCTGGGTCGAAATATCGGCAATTAAAAAACCACATATCATGAGTACCTGCTACAGAATTAAAACCTTTAGAATATTGTCCTAAAATGACAAGAATTCAAAATGTTACCGTCAGGATTTTGAGCTCTCGATAATATTAATGGGGATAATTTGTGCATGTTTTAGTACGATACAATATATAAAGCTTTCTGCACTCACAACCCTATACAGGATTTCCTGTTTCGTGGTGCCATGGGCAAATACGAATACACAAACATTCAGACCCAAAACAGAAATCTTAATTAATTTAGATGTTTGCCAGGCTGGGAATCGAACCCGGAATCATCTGCGTGTCAGACCAGTTTACCGCTGTGCCACATGATTTCTTACAAGTACTTAATAGACATGCCATTCACCTGACGTCGAGTGGTCACTGCAGCCCATCTGCCAAACCCAAATACGAATTCTGCTTGGATACAGCTATGAGCTCAAAATCCCTATCAGCAATTATAATAGCTTTCAAGAATAAATTCGGGTACCTTCGCCACCTAACTTACCCCTGTCTACCCCTTTACCATATCACCCGTTATTACCATAACCATAATATTATACCCTGAATATTAAATCCAGTACAACCTCAAAATATTCAGAAAAATGCATAATAGTCAATATTATTCCACTTATAACTATCAATCCAATGAGTAAAAGCTAGTGAAATAGGGATTCGAAAATCATTAAAGATGGCACTTAAGACAACGAGATATCGATAAATCGACACTCGTTATTCGGCTACAATTAGATAGTTCAATGAATCGATTTTCTTATTTTTAGTACGTCTAAAATATGCGTATTTTTATTCGAACAATAGAACATTCGAATTACGTAAGTTTCCAATATAATATTTATATGTATTGAAAATGATTGTCGTAAAGTTTAATACAGCAATTAAACTCGCTAATAGTTTTTACTATAATGCATCATTTAATATAACAATACATATGATAAATTACCATACTCATTAGAAAGAGATTTAACGATTTAACAATTATATCAGAAACTTCATTCAATATCGATTATCGCGGAATTGCAAAATCGATAATTTTATCCCAAATTAGTTGTAGCGTATTTCAAAACATTTAGTATAGCTTTCAATGTAATCAGTTGTCTACGGTTTAATATTTGTTTCAAATGCTCCGTTCAAAAATTGTTTCAAGCCTTCACTTACTATCCATCCGTATTATCGATGCATAGTGTCTCAACGATAAGTAAAATGAACATTGCATACAAAGATTTCGCCAAAGTTATTGCCGCTAGAGGCACCAACGTTGCATTCAATATTTTTAACGTCAAGGTCTGATGCATTGGCTGCCATTGACAGTGGCGCCATCTATACATAATATTCGCTTACCCACTATCGTGAGGCACGCATCATAGTTTGGAAGATTCATTAATATTCGATTCAAGCGAGTTTCGACAAGGAATCATTCATATCGAACGATTGTTAGTATGATAAATTAGTGTTATGTAGTTGACACTTAGTTTAGACCTCGGTACTCTTCCCGACTTGTCCTTGTTTCGTATCCGGGACTCCCGAGGCGCTTAACTTGCGTTGGCGTCCTGGGAATATACCACCGAAGAGACGACCTGAAAATAAATCAATTTACAAAAATAATTAATATGTAACTTTTGGTTTACAGACTAAAAATACTTTAAAGCTTTTTAGATAGATTAGATTACAATAGATCAGATTAGATAGATAGATATTTTAGATAAAAGATAATAGATAAGAAGATAGAAAACAATCATGTCAATTAACGTGTTTCAATAAATAATTTTTTGATAGTACACTGCTTATTATATAGAACGAACGCCCAAAATGGTGCCATTCTGAATTATATTCCTTATCAAGACCAGTTGTGCATTTGAGTGGGCACTCAATGTTGCAGATAACCTGTAATGTAAAATTCTTTATTCTGTTTTTGTATGTACAATTGTCTTTATATTTTTTTATGTGAGAAGACTACCAAACGATCGGTTAGCGATGTGGAGTGGTCACTGCAGCCCATGGACACCTAAATCTAACCTCAAATAGGTTTGACGTTTTATCTGATGTCGTGCATATATGATATTATTCCTGCGGACTAAGATGGTCGCCTCGCTGTAAGTGTACCGGACAAACACACCTCTTTAACTGAAACACAGAAATTACTTCACAGGTACTTGCCTAGATAAAGCGTATTCACTCTTGCCTAGAAGAGTGTTTGGCGAATTCGCCAAACATTCGCCATACCCCGAATAGTGTGGTCAAATGATCCGCCAAATATAACCAAGGTAAATATAATGAAACAAATACTAAATATTCGTCAAACCCATATTCCATTGTAATGTAAGCCCTGATGGCGGATAATGTTCTCACCAGGCGATCGCTGTTCGGGCGGGTGTCGCGGCGATGTTGCGTGTAGGGCGTTCCGGCTGCCCTGCTGGAACGAAACCGACATCCCGCTGTCTAGGGATCCCACGGAGCCGCGCCGTTGCAGCCGTTCTGCTGCTAATGCCACTGTTAAACATCAGGATAGGTTATAAATTACTAAGACTATCATAATAACGATCGGCCGATTTCGGTTTTGTAGAGCATCGTCTATCATTCGCGTCGTCATCGTCGTCGTCTCACTTTATGCAACATCTCGCGTGGCGCAGCGGTAACCATACCTGTCATTTTTCTTAGGCCGTCATTAATTAATACCGCTATTCATCATCATCATCAACCCATTATTGTTTCGCTACTGGGCACTGGTCTTCTCACAGAATGAGAAGAATTAAATCATAGTCCACCACGGTGGCCAAGTGCGAATTGGTAGACTTCGCACATCTTCAAGAACTTGTACAGAAAATTTCCAGGTGTGCAGATTTCCTCACAATGTTTTCCTTCGACGTTAAAATAAGTGATAATTAATTTCTGACAGGCATATAACTTAGAAAAATCAGAGGTGCGTGCAGGATAGTCGGAGACATTCACAATGATCAATTTAGATTGCTATTTGTTCTGGATCTGGGTCTCAGTGCTTGTGTACTCGTCTTTGTACGTGTTCTTGGCACCCACGACACAGGGAGTCCTAGTGTCGGGCTAGGAGTATAGAAAGGGTTATTTTATTATTATTAATAATATAACGGTAAAGATTTACTTAACGTATTTGCTGTTATTGGCAGCACACGGCTATAAATGTAGAGAGAGGGCTAGAGGGTTTATGAAAATATTTTCGAATAAGGTATTATAGTAAAAACGCGTTTTCACCTACTTGTTGCTTTTTAGGCACACATCTAAGGATTTATACATTATACGCACTAAGAATTGTTCTACCGACTAAAACTAACTGGGTAGCCACCGCGGGTCTGTACTTTTCGGGACCTGTTATGTTTATTAGATGTTTATCTAATGCGTTTTTGTCAGTACCTCCCTTGTGTAATACACACCGGGCCCTTCTCGGGGCAAATAGCCCCCGATCTTTAAATGAATCGTCCCTACTGACCTGGATCATTGATGTCGACGAGCGAGTTGCTCAAGACGTTGCGTTTGATGATGTTCGTGGGCGGCGGGTTCTGCGAGAGACGAGATGGCGCTGCGGGCGCCGGGCACGACGGTGGAGGTGGTACTACCACTCTGTAAATATACATGTTAATGTTGGTAAGATTGACTTTGACTTTGATTGATTGGAAAATAAGAATATAGCCGATATGTACCAATTGAAGGTAAAAGCTAAGTAGTTGACACACACTTTCACAGATGCTGTGCATCGTCACATGTCCGTTATCTACATTATCTATAATAAAGCTTGGCGAGGTAGCATATTAGTTGTTACGATTTAACATTTAGAGGTAGCAATGCATTTATGATCTATCTTCTGACTGACCCTCTCACAAGCGACCGTGAGCAATGCTTTTGTTTCGGTCGGTGTGGTTGTAGAGTACACTTTAGATTTCTGTTCAGGGTCTGGGTATTTGTATACCCGTCTTTATATGTATCCATGGCACCCACGACACAGGGAATCTTCGTGTGGGTCTATGATCATATAACAACAGGTGTCTTGCACGATCGTTTGCTACTCTTCAACTTACCCGTGAACATGGACGTGATCCATACACTGTTGGTGATCAATTTCCACGTCCGCTACGCCGCTGTCTCTATTCTCCATCACTGGAACAAACATAATAAGAGTCAGTATTATATCAACGAATACATGAAAAACACGTCACTCCTTTACTAACATATTGTGGTTTTTAAAAAACACATAGTTATGCCATTAAAGAGTGGCATGGCCTAAACCTTAGTCTGAAAGAAAACCTATGCCCAGTAGTTGGTCGATAGTGAAGAAGCACAGTATCCAAGGAGGATACGACATTCCTTAGTCATTCGTTATTCCTTCATTGTAACTTTGTTTGTGTGCACGTTTGTATGTCTATCTGTTTATCCGTTTGTATGTCTTTCTAAATGTTTTTCTGATTGTATTCCGTTCCCATAAACCCGATTGATATGTTTTTTTGTCTATATGTTTGTCTATCTTAGTTTTTATCTGAATGTATGTCTTTAAGTTTGTCTGATGCGTGTCAGTCTGTCTGCATCTCTACCTGGCTTGCTGGGCTTCAACCCTTTTATATCCCACTGCTGAGCACGTGTCATTCCCAAGAACTGGGAGAAGGCTAGAGCACACTCCACCACGTTAGTCCAATGCGGATTAGTGGATAACTAGATACGGATTATTGTTCAACTCGTGTCGGATCTTTTTACACCCACAAGGCTCTTGACATGGTTTAACGATTGCTATCATTATGACATAATCAGGACCAACAGCTTTAAACGCCCTCCGAAACACGGAAGCGCGTATGAAAATTAACCCCTAGCCACAACCTGCAGATACCCACATTTAACTTTAAATAAAACTGAAGTTCTATTTGATGTCGTACATAAACGCGTCACTACTCTTGAGGACTAAGATGGTCGCCTCGCTGTAAGCGTGCCCAGCAACCGCACCTCTCCAACCGAAACATAAATGTGCTTCAATGGGGTTTATGTGAGCGGCGGTGGTACTTCCCCGGACGAACTATAGTTCTGTCACCTATCGGCTACGTGCGCTGTCTGTCTGTCTGTAAAGGCAATCTATAAAAAGCGACTTTATTATCGTCCTTTTATGCAGAGAGAGGACTATATACCAGGAAATAATCTAGAGTTCGTTCGTGCAAATCTAAAAACCGCGCATGGTACGATCGGTCTCTGCGGTTCAAAACATAACTCACCGTTCCTCCCGGTCCCGCTGGTGCCTCTCCCCTTCCCCCTGTTCAGCTCCCCCTCGATCCGCATCGCCTCCATCTCGTCCATCTCGGCGATGCTCTCCCGGAGGTCTTCGGCGAACTTGCACCGGTCGTGTTCGTTGCGGGCGTTGAACGTCGCGAGTCGTCGGCCGTCCACGCGACGCGACAGACGTATGCCGAACGGGTAATCTGCGTTAAGGAAGGTAAAGTCAAAGTCAAGATTGTAATGAACTCAAAATAAAGAAAGGTTTAAAGACTCAATCCAAAGAACCAATAATAAAAAACAGGGACCGGCAGCTTAACATGCCCTCCATAGTGGTCACCCATTCAATTTTAGACTGGCCATTGATTTATATAAATTTCATTAAGGTCCTCTTTTACATAGGCATATTATATAAGAATTTAAACAAAGGGGAAGTTAAACATAACACGAATAACATACATCCCCTTATAACCACCACTGTGTA
>DWKL01004748.1:0-10362 GCA_018249415.1 Phareas burnsi
TGTTGTTTAGTAATCTAGGATTTTAACAAAATAAAGTAGGTGTAGTTTATAATGAGCGAGAGTGACAACCCTGCGCACTTAATGTACAAAAATGCTGACATCTTACGTAGCCTAGTTTTATTAAAATTTGAACATAACAGATTATTACGCTACTTATAGGCAATCAGTATTTTAAAGTGATGTATTCTGTATAATTTAAAGTGCAAACTACGTGAATTAGAACTACATGAAAGATTAGAACTAACATTAGGTATCGTCTGCTTTTGCTGCTGCGTATTAGCCTATGAAATAAGCCCCGTAGCGAAAAGCCACTGTCGCGCAATCGCATAAAGAGTAGATGCTTATATGTTTTAGATGGAATTTAAAAAAAAATGGCAAAAATGTATCTGTGGTCAACCCCAAAGAGGATTAGATTCCTACCTGAGGATATACTCAGATAGGTTACTAACTCTAAGGACTAAATTGGAATACTTTGTGTAAGAATCTTTCTCGCACCACACCTTTCAAATCGGAACACAGCAGTGTCATAAGGCAGAGATATATTTATGTTATAACATGTATGATGTATATATGTATATCTCTGATCTCTCTAGATACCTCATATCTAGGGGTGATAGACCCTCGAACCATCCCACGAAGTGATATATCACCTTTGAAACCACATAGTAGTAGCACTGAACAATAGTGAATATCGTCTAGTTCTGGTCATTCATTAAAGACTAACTGAACAACACCACCCCGGTATAGATAATGGGTTAAACATATTAACAATAAAATTATTTTACATGTCATGCATCGTTTTACAATATCGTGCAAGAAAATGTTGAGATGACACACTGTCGTCCGCCGCTTGACGCACGAGCGGTCATGAACAATAGGTGGAATCCGATTTGATGCGCGTGCGACCATGCATGCGCGCCTGTGACGTCATCACGCACGCATATAATTGTGAATCATTCCAGGTGTTTCCTCTTATTCTATACTAATTATATACTATCTATACTTATTATTATCATTATTTCTTTCAAAGGAAAAATAATAGTAACAATAAAAAAAAATGCAAAATATTTGTTATATAGCGCTTTATTGTCGATATTAAAAAAATATATTTCCAAAATAACATATTCAAAATATGTATGCTAAAGATCTTCGAATGATAGACGTGTTATGCTTAATTTGTTATCTTCTGTTACTTTTGCGTTTAGTTATTTCTCATTGATCAACGGTAATTTTTAACAGCTATTTCAATATATAAAATCAATATATACTTTCTTTTTTTATTTTTGTTTCATGTTTCTAATGCGCCAATCTCAAAGACTGATATTCATATGATTCAGAAAAATAATTCAGTGACCTTCAATTGGAATACGGATAAACTCTTAAAAGAAAAAATGTGGTCGCCACGGCAGATGATACCAAAACCAATGAATAAACATACAGTAAAACGAATAAAAATATAGGGTTTCGTTGATAAAAAAATGTTAATATAAAATAAAAAAAATGCAACTATATTCACTTATAGCCACACATTAGAATCTCCTGTGTCGTGGGTGCCATGGACATACAGAGAGACGAGTACACAGAACAGAACAGACCAATCTGGCTGGCGAGCATCAAACCCGGAACACTCACAGTTTCAGACCGACATGGTAACATTTGCACCACGCTAGTCGCCACAACTTATTAAACAAGTAATTAATACACAGTAAGGTGTTTAATTGGTAAAATTCCAGGCTCTCAATTTGGGGATCTTTCTCCATAAAGTCCTCAAACGTGTGAAGTCGACCAATCCGCATTTGGCTATAGGCCGACGTAATGAGCTATAGTCCAACCCTTCCCATTCTAAGAGGAAATCCGTGCCCAGGGATATAATAATGGGTCTATCATCAGATGGAGCTGTTTAATATTTAATTATCGCTATGCAGAGAAACACTTCAGAAGACACTTCAAGGTCGCAGACTATTCCAGCCTACAGCACTGCATGTCTCTCCAGTCGATGGATGATAGAGACATGTGTATTATTTTTTTATGTTTGACAAGACTTGCTTTACAGTGGATTGTGACGGCGGCGGTGGTACCTCCTCGGTACCTCCACGGTACCTCCTCCTCGGTTCCTCTGACGAACTAAGTTTCTACTACCTATTAAAATACAAGGGACGTTTCACTATTTTCAGTTAGTTAAATAATAAAAATGCGTAGTTAGATTGCTAATAACCTCCCGTCTAGTGCTAATGACTGGCTTGTTATCAACGGTCAATGACATAACCCAGCTTGCCGAATAAGAAATAAGCAAAAACTTTTCCGCCCGCTAAGTGCAACTGTAATCATACCCATTTGACACGCATAGGGTTCCGAGTTCGGTCCCAGCCAGGCAGACGTGATGATCAGGTTTTTGTTTTAGGTCTGGGTTATTGTGTACTTGTTTCTCTATATACCCATACCCACGACAGATGAAATCCTGGGGTGTGGCTATGAGTGTTGCTTTTTTTTTAATTTGATCAACAGATAAAATAATGTCTCATACATTAATATTTCATTGCAAGGATTTCTCCTCTCAGAATAAAAAGAGTTATGGTGTAATATACCACCACGCTGGCCAAGTAGCATTGGCAAGCTTCAAATACGTTTGAGAACTTTATGAAGCACTCCGTAGCTTGTAGGTATTTTCAGAATATTTTCTTTCATCGTTAAAGCTAGTAGCCACTACTAACTGAAGGTCGTTGTCACCAAGAACAGCTACATCCACTTATCTCCTCCTTTCTCTGAAAATTCGACACATTTAATGGGCCCTCTTACATTGGTTGTACATCTTTTACCTATGACAATGTGTCGAGTTTGTGATCTTACTCATCTTTATCCCATACGATGGACGTTTATAAGTTTATATTTTTTTCTTAAAACGGCTTTTATTCTACAATCTATTCTAATCAACGAAAGATAGCCCGGCGCATAAACTTTCTTTATATTATGTATTTAATTCCGGAATATTCAAATGTCTCATAATCAAAAGGGGTTCTTCAAAAAAAGGGCTAAAAAAAGTTCTTCTTCAAGGCTGGCGAAGCATTGGCGATTCCTCTTTTGTTGCAAATGTCCATAACCGACGGTGACCACTTGCCATCAGGTGGCCCGTCTGCTTTGTCGTTAGGCTTAGATATATAAAAAAAAACCCAGTCTTCTCCTATAATTTCCACGTATGAAAAGTAAACAATTCTTTACAAACGATTCTCCCTAGTACAAGTCTCATACAACTGTTTCACCCATAGTATTTATAAACAGAGCCGATAACAGCTCCCTTATCGATCCGCCCAGCCTCCGCCGCCCTACGACCCCGCTTAGCACAGAAAAACAAACTCGACTGGAAGATTCCATCTATTGAAGTAGTATTTCTATAAAAAAAAAGATATATGTACCTAAAATATTTTATTTACATTATTGCTTTCATATACTAATGTTGAAAATTGACTAAAAATCCTGCGGCCCCTGAAATAAAGGTAGTAAAAGGATGTTCCTTTGCTATTGTCCCTTTCCTTTGAATTTTCGCGCTCCTGATGGTAAAAAGTCACGACTGTCCCCGGGAACAGCTCTGGCTGCACGGCCCTCTGTCGAGGTTTACAGAAGGAGGCCAAAATAGCTATCACTTGATGCAATCTAGCAGTAAGATACCACTACTGGCCCGACTGCGTCTGTTGATTTTCTCCATTTTTAATGTGAAATTCCACACATATCTCTAAGCGCAATGTCTCTAAGTAGTAATAAGTAGTAAGTTAAATCTTTTTTCATGAGGAAATTTAAATTACTTAAACTATATTTATTATATTTGAATAGAATAAATGAATAGAACTAGAGCCCTTTTACATTCGCGTGTGGCGACACCACGAAATATGGCTTAGTCGCTAAAATGATTGCATATTACATTTACATGTATCCATTAAAAACAATGCAATAATATCCTATTGCAAACAATTCTTCGTGAATATCAAATAACAAATTATCGCTTTTTGACAAAATAACAGCAGGGTCAACTGACAGCCAAGTTTCTAGAAATACAAGTACACTCGAGTTCAAAAATGTCTTATTTTTACATTCGATTGGACTTAATGTATTTTAATTGTTAACCAGAACTAAATCTAAAAGTATTAACAGAAATATTTTTCATTTTGTCCCAAGAACCAAATTAGAATGGTTTATGTGCCCATTTGTAAAGCTGCAATGCGGCATGCGGCAAGACTAGACAGAGCAGAATGATAACTTCGCATTACTTCGCATTAAAACCCTACACGGATTAAGTTGAAAATAAGAATTCTTTGTGAAGTATTATATTCTCCCGAAGATAGAAAGAATACCATAATATTGTTCTTTTGTAACTTGCGATTAGAATTTGCAATTGACTGTACTTGTACTTAGAGGATGTGTACCAGAATATGTCAACTAGACATCAGGTAATTCCCCGATTATTGCTGAGGTCGAAAAGAAAGGCCAACGAACTGTCAATAGAGTTTATAATAACAGCATTATACTAAATTAATAATTTATACCATCAAGAGTTCGTAAGGCTTTTTAGGAATCCTTTCTAAATATATAAAGTAGCATACATTATTCATACGAGATCCGGAAACCGGAATAGGTGCTATGGATGCAAAGACCCGGAATCATTTAAATTTTTGCTGCCCGGAATGAATCCCACCAAGATAAACAGTGTGATGTAGAATATCTATGATAAAGAATTGTTTAAAACGGCTCAGTAGAAAATACTCTCTTTTCAACTATTATTCAAATTTGTTAACATAATTAAGTATCTAAGAACTATATCTCACCCCTGAGTCATACTTAAATTAATGGCCTGCACTCACACTCGTCCTCCATTCAATTCAACTGAAACGGCTTCAAGCAGACGCTCGGAGATCCGTAAAAAATAACTTGCACTTAACCTACTTCTCTTAATCCGACTCCTAGGGAATCCAAACACGACGTTATACTGTGTAACTAAGGTTTATATTTCTATAAATTGGATAAGGGCATGTAGAAGAAACATTGGACCTCACGACGAAATTCGTTATGCAATACAGTAGTCGGAAAATATTAAGAGGAATGTTACGTTATGTAGAACTGGACAACCTTGTACGGAATATTTTTTTATGTTTGAAGAATAGCAAACGGACTTGCAGATCATATCATGTTAAGTGGTAAGTAGTAGCCCAAGGACATCCACATCTAATCTCAAACAAAACTGAAGTTCTATCTGAAGTCGTGCGTAGATGCGTCTCTACTCCTGAGGGCCAATGTGGTCGTCTCGCTGTAAGTGTGCTCGGCAACCGCACTTTTCCAACGGAAACACCAACACTGCTTCACGGCGGATTACGAGGGCAGCGATGGTGCTTCCCCGGACGAACTACAGTTTTACCACCTATCAAATCAATTGTTGTCTTATAATATCAGCTTTAAGGCCTATTGTGTAAATATCTAGTATTTCTGCATTAAAGTTGTAAATATACTTAAATATTATATAAAAGACGATGTGTTCAACCAGATAGAGGTATACTTTCATTTTATTTCGTAGTTAAACTAAGTTTACAGGTAAATTGGAATGTGATGAAATGGTAAAAAAATAATAGTTTATTAATAACTTACAAATTACTTTATTTAAGTTTTTGGACTTAAGTACATTCTTACAGAGAGCCCCATCAGACTCAATGTTTAACTAAATCGAATAGATTTTCAGTAATCATAACTTTTCTTACAATTTATCCTACGCGTAATATGTCGATGGTACCTAAATTACAGTAAACGTGACAACACCTGTATCAATAACTCTCCCACAGCTGAGTTCTACAGCAATTAGATTTAGTTAAACCAAAATCATTTAAAATTACAGACCAATTGCCACAGCTGAGGTGTCCGAGTGGTTAAGGAGTTGGACTTGAAATCCAATGGGTTCTACCCGCGCAGGTTCGAATCCTGTCCTCAGCGACTATTTTGTTACGAAACTCGGTACGTTGCCGTACATTTTAGCTTAGATTGTGCAACATAGTTTTAAACAAAAAAAACTTTATCCAAATATTCAGATATGAAATATGATGAACTGGAACATAAGAAATAAAACAATTAGAGGGAAAAATATTTTATCTTTTGATATAATACTCAAAGCGTCATACATCTTTAAAAAGGAAAAAAACACTACTTCGTCGAGGACAATTTACAATTCTTGGAATAATAGATATGTAAAAATAAGATAAAAAGACTTGACTAAATTGGACACCACGAGATGTGGTGACCGACGGAAATTTCTGTGAAGCAGCGGTTGAGTGAGTCACACTTCCCGCGTTTCCTGGAACGGACCGGCCTTCAAATTGGCGTCGTCTTAATACAATACCTCTTAAACATATTAATAAGGTCTTTATTTTTAAGTACAATGATTTAATAAGTAAGAAACCACTGAAAATAAATTATAAAATACATAAATTAAATGGCGGAGATTAATTTCAAAATAATTGCTATTTTCTAAGATCTTATTATGCATATTCACACGGAACCTTAATATAAAATAGGATTTTAAATTATTAATTTCAATAATAAAAAGCGGTTAAGATCTCCGCCTGTCCGTGTAAGGATATGGGCTAACCTTGGAAGTTACTGTGTCGAATTGGATAGAACATCACTCTTCACTCAAAACTAAATAATTTTATGCAAAATACTTTTATAGCAAACATTTTCAGGGATCTCGTGTAAAAATCGAAAACCTTGCATATGGTCGGGAGTGAGAGGAGCCGTTCGGGAAACTCGGTGTACAATATAAAGTGCCGCCCGCGGCCTCGCCTGCGTGCACATTCATGTATACTGATTTTAATTTCACTGCAAGACTGATTATTACTGGAGTAAATTATGTTATACCTAATCAAATCCACTATAATTGCGTCAATGTATTTAAAAATAAATTATACCATTTTCAAATTTAGATTATATATTTACTCTATCGATAAGGCTAAGCCTTAGCAACTAACTACAAGAAAAGTTATGCAACATAACAAAAAGAACACAAATAATATGTTACAGTTATTTATTATTGTAAATGAATGAAATACACCCAGAATGAAAATACGCGCGCATATTTTTTTTTATAGACATTATGTTTAATAGCGTTTTGTAAATAGTACTAGAATTATATCGAAACATCGAGTCTGTAATCGGTCTGTATGTTGTAATTTGTGCACCATTAAACCAATCTGTCAAACAGAAAATAATATAACAAATGGACGTTGTTTAAAATAACAAAAATAACGAAAATGTAACCCAGGCAGTCATTTTAATTTTATTTTTTCTAAGATTTGTTAGCATGAAGTAATATCTGTAACAGTGTAGAAAATCTTACGGAAGTCACATTTCATAATAAATTTTACCTATTAAAAACGACATTTAAAAAATTGTAAAAAGACCTTTCCGCTGAGGACAGGATTCGAACCTGCGCGGGTAAAACCCATTGGATTTCAAGTCCAACTCCTTAACCACTCGGACACCTCAGCTACAACGAAGGCGGCGAAATATTTCGTCGGTATCCACAATGCTTTCTGTTCATACAAAACGTATGGCACCATAACATAAATTTGAATTGTACAGTCGAAAAAAATACTTTTTAACTATATTTTAAGTGAAATAATTGCTCGTAACAAGATTTTAATCTGCGCGGAGTGAACCTACAAATAGGATCCATTGGATTTCAAGTAGATCAGCCAGCAGCGGTCGTGATTGCGAATACTGTTCTATACAACATCTAAGACCAATATAAACTCTATTAAGTATTATTTCACCTAACAACTAAATCTTAAATCATGCTTAATATTTTCACTGAAAACAAACGAATTTAATACAATTTATATATATAGCAATAGGTGTAGCAAAGATTGAGATAGTTGATATAGGTAGTCCTCAACTTATTTTTGAGATTACTTAAGCTTGAAAAAAATGTAGAATACGATAAAATGCCTTCAAACCTCCCTGCCTATCTGCATGGCGTCATCAACTACTTTGAATGAAATAAATCAAGCAGACATAAAAATATACAAATTGTACGGACGGCTAAACAGTTTGTGGTTCGACTGCAGGGGCACCTCCGCCACAGCCATTACTGCGTTACAACAGCAGTGTTAAATGCTGAAACACAAACAGCAGTGACCGCTACAATCAGAGAATACTTATTGATTTGCTACTGCCATACTAATGCTAAAAGGCTGTCACTGGGGCAGTCGCACAGAGATTTTATTGTTTGTTACATTCATCGTAACATAAATTCTATTTATTTAATTATATCCTTTTAGCGTTGTAAAACTAATTGCTCAATTACTTGCGGTACGATTATGACCACTCAGCGAATGAATTAACGTGCGCGCGTCATCGAAAAGTATCGTAACAATTGTCGCGTGCGCACTGTGGCGTGCGCATTTAGCATTTTATCAAATCTAAACGTATTCAATCTTGCTGTATACCCAGCCCACGAATTGTAGATACAATATTTTGTTATATTATCGCCCACTGAGACTTGAAAGAACTCTACGCGTCAGTATTAGGCATGACGTGGAGAGTTTTTTATGCGCAACTTTTTAAGAATCAGTCCTCACTGGAGCAGCTCGGTGGGTTGAGCTTCACGGCTTGCCGGGTTTCTTGAAGAACCCAGAATCGGACCACAGATTGTGTAAGTATATACTGTTTACTTTATCGGAGAGAAATAGTCTCATCCCTTTTATATGCAATATGAAACATTCGTTCATAAACAAACCATACACAACTGTCTATATAGACGTTGCTACCAGAGCGACGTCAAATGTTCTTAACATCATATCACACAACAACCATTCGGTGTACACCGATTTAATAATAATAAAATCTTTTGTTACGTAAAATATTGAATTGTCTTACACAATATATGTACGATACAACTAAATAAACAGTGGTTCTTATGAAACTGTCGAACAATTCATGATTGCACAGCACAGCTGAGGTGTCCGAGTGGTTAAGGAGTTGGACTTGAAATCCAATGGGTTCTACCCGCGCAGGTTCGAATCCTGTCCTCAGCGAGGCTAACTTTTACTATACTTTTTTGCAGATCGCGCATGAGCTTTTACGGATTTTACTTCCAATCAGATTCTTATTTTTAAAAATATAACAATTCCTAATTATTTTTACTAAGAACAGCCAAAAAGGAAGCGTTCTCAACATCCTTAAATACAACCAGACGGTAAAGTACTTTTGTGCTTCTTTTAAAAGACTCATACTATAGCCCCCCACGAATTGCTCAAAAACCATTTATAATTGAAGCCAACCTGATCACTGATCGCGAAACTAAACCTCAGCTTCCAAGATCCTAACACCAAATGTTTGTTACCATGATACCACTGGAACTGCGGCGTATTATCCAAAGAATGATAGGAAGGACCTATAATGTGGCCTCGCTCCAACTCCAAAACTCGTTCAACACCTATAGAAACCGACCCTGATTCGCCTTTTCTCTTCTAGTACCAGAGATATATTCACATGACTTATACAAAGCATCTCAACCTATCATTGATAAGCAGAATTAACAGTATGTGACATAAAATCAATTTGATACACTAACATTAAATAATAGGCTTTGTGTCACAGTAACATCCTACAACGATCCATAAGAGGCAACCCAACAGCATCTCTGTGGAAGATCTTTATATCTAATCAATATTGTTAACGTTACTAACTATTCATCGACCCATTGGAAGTTGGTACACTGCTGGGTATCGCCTCGCTTTCTCCCCCTAATTGGCACCACTAACACCTGTCCTGTGCCCTCTGCATCCAGTATTTGCTCGCTATGTTCTTCAGGATGTCCTGGTGAAAACGAAAGGTGCCCCATATTTCTTTTAGGTGTTAGCGTCACTAGTGGACTTTTATCTCCATCAGTTGATAATCTGTCGAATGGTGTAGCCGGTCATTTGCCGACGCTAATTTTAAGAACTATGTCAAAAATTTTTGCTTGGTTACGAATATCGTCATTGGGAATTTTGTCAGGTAAAATTTCCTAATTGGTACCGACCAGGTTCTATACCGTAGCTCTTTAAAAATCTCACTAAGCTACTTAAAGATACTTACAGTATAAGACCACGTCTCGGCTCTGAAACTCGACATTGGCACACACAGTTATTAGATATACCTAATCTATTTTAACATTAAACGCCTAACGAAATGATGATGGCAATGAAAGTATAAGTTTACTATATTGACTTAATTTCTACAACATTACTAAAACAAACAGAAATTGTAAAATGGCAGATATACGATTTTGTTTTCCAATACCCTTTATAAAAGATATAAAAAATACTAGTTTGTTTAGCATGTAATACA
>DWKL01004749.1:0-10362 GCA_018249415.1 Phareas burnsi
GTATGTATTGTATAAAAGTAATATCTAATCCATGCAAATGGTGCATCGAAACCTTATTTACCGACTGGAAAGAGAACAGGCAGTTTACAGCGTAGGAAATAACTATTACATAAGGAGAATTACAGACTAACATACATGTAAAAAGTAAGTTTCAAACACAAATGTACGGTTTATTATCTTACTTTACTTGATAGGTAGAACTATCGTAAGACCGGCGAGGTATCAGCGCCGACCTTATAATCCGCTGCTGGCGAGGTGTGGTTGTCGGATAAACTTACAGCGAGACGACTATCTCAGTCCTCAAGTGTAGCAGCGCACCTACGTGCGACTTCAGATAGGACTTCAATCCTGTTGGAGATTAGACGTGGGCGCCCGTGGGCTACAGTGACCACTAAACACCAGGTTGACTGCATGTTCGTTTATTAATTGCTATATATAAAAAGAAACGTGGATCTCACTCGCCAGCCTTTGATTCATCGATAATGTCCCTCACAGTCCCGTATTTAAGTTTCCTGTGTTATTTTATCACCATTCGAAAGTTGAGATAACGGTAGTTTATTGAAGATGAAATTAAATTTAAACGTTAGTAAAAATAAACTTTAATTATTGTGTATATTCTTCGAAAAGGTAAATGAATTTTTAGTTTTCCTTTGTCAATCTTAATAACACATCTAACAGTGTGAAATCTCTAATCTACGATAATATGTTTTAACGCTGTGAATAAGTCCGGTATAACCGGGGTGCTATGATGTGCAGTTGTTCAGAAAAGGTGTAATAAGAGCCCTTTTTCAAAGGGATGCATTGCCGATTCCTCTGGCCTTGCAAATATCCATAGACGACCGAGGTCACTTTTCATCAGGTGGCCCGTACATCGCTAGGTTTAATTATAAGAAAAAAATATTGCCTTCTTATGTAATCATATCGATACATTCCATCTTTATTCCCGCGGGATATGTAATTTTTTTCGGTATAAAATAATATTTCCTATATGCTTATATTCATGAAACAGCCTATAGCTGTCATATTCCTTGAATATTCGTCGATTATTTGAACCATGGTAACGAAATAACCGAACAATCAGACTCGATTCGCACAGTCCCTACAAGTGAGAACCGAATAATTTCCGAAAAAATCAATAATTACAACTGTGACTCAACATGTCGACTGTGACGATGTCAGTTCGTAATCTCCGGCTCTCACAATAAACCACTGTATTTACGGACATCGTCGGCCGAGATGTCTTCGATACACCTTCTCCATTGTCGTCTGCGAGCATTATCGTATCTGACCTAATCGGATCTCTTCGCTTGCAAACATACCACAACACTCAGTCAAACGATATTCGACCTTAAATTCAGTGAAATAAAGCGGTACTGTATGCAACTGTAAGGTGGTAGTAGTGATGTGACAGAAGGATTTGTTTGAAACGTTAGAAATAAACGAGGCACTGATTGTGTTATGTAAGTTGACGGTTTTAAATTTAGTTTTCTGTCTGTCATTGTGTCGATGTCAGGGCTTTGTTACGTGGCTTGTTATTGCGCTAAAATCAGGGTACCTATTCATGTTTTTCATATAAATATCGCACTATATATAAATAGTAATAATAATATAGTTGTTGAAACAATTTAACGACGTAGTCTTGAGAATGTGGATCGAAAATCTACGATTGAAAAAACATATTATGTCCGTGAGTAAACTATCTGGGAACTTACTGGCTACTATCGGCAGGTTTCAAAAAGTTGTAAAGCTTGTAATCTCGTACGACTTACCGAGACAAGCACTTATCGTTATTTCTGAATTGTAAACATTTGCTGCGGTGTCTACACCAGCTAAACTGACACTTAATCTATGATATTGCACACTAATTAATTAATTAGGAACTTATTTCTTCTGAATTGTTAACCTTTCCTGTCGTAATAACACGAGATAATATCTAATATTCTTTACAAATATTGGAACATAAGCACAAGTTATAATAATACAATAACTAGAAAGCTAAGTAGATATACAATTCAGCACTGTTACTCGTGTCTACGCCGGGGCAACCTGCAGACAAACCGCCGCTTATACTATAAAACATTGCTCTACCCACCTCGAAGTTAGTCCGTAGGTTTTTTACCCGTTACTAAACACGACAAAGTACCCCTACATATAACTCCACATCAGTCCACACACGTCCCGTGCCCCGGCGTCGCTCCAAATACGGCGTTAGACGGATAATATCATCCCGGGCTTTGTGCGACACGTACGCGCATCCTTCCTTTTGTCGTTGCCCGGGAACCGATAGCGCTTTCGTTATTGTAATTGTAATGTATTTGTGGCCCTTTGTTTTGACGAACCTCAAGTTACTTTTTAATGTTTTATAGTATACAACACAGTTGTACAATTAGGGATATTACGTGGCCACTGCTGGTCGTTGACATTTGTACGCATCTCCGAATCGGAGTTCTGCATAAGTGTTCTGTGATGGTTCTGCCTTTCAATTCTAATAATCTAGGTAGAGGAGTGTGATAAGATTGACTTCTGACTATATGAGTTATTGACTTAATTGGAATGTCTTCGTAATGAATGTGAAATCGTGGTCAACCCGTGTCGGATGTGCTCTAACCGTCCATAAGACCTCCGATAAGGTTCTCCATCACAGAAAATTCTATCATCTTTATAAATATAAGTTACCGGCAAAAAGAAAATCATAAAAACCCTTTATGAAACTGTTCCTCGTATTGTCGTTCCAACTAATAACTGTATGTTGCTGTGTCACGCCACAGAATATATTCTTATTTCATTAAACAAACAACCAGCGTAATTGCACGAGAGCAGCGGAGAAACAAGACGTGTAATTAAATAATTATCTCAATTACATACTCGTTTCAATAAATACCAAGTGTGTGTATAAATGGAGTACAATTGAAAATATTATATTCAATTTGATGATTTTTGATAATTTCATGATTTCAAGAGCGTATGTGATAATTGTAACCGATTCTATGTTAAGCGAGGTCAGCACCCTACTCGATACATTGATACATGTTCGATTTGTTACAAGCAATGACACACATAATATACAATCTGTTATTATTTCATTCATCATCATCATCAACCCATTAATGTCCCACTGTTGGAGACGCGTCTCCTTTCATTATTTAATTAATAAATTATATTTCGATTAATAAGTATATCTTTTACGTTTAGTCAGATAAAGCTGGCGACGGAACTTTGTGAACATATATTTAAAGCATGTACACGCTGTGGTCGCTGTAATCGTAAGAAAATAGATCAGTGTCTTAATTAAATCTCGTAGGACCAACTTGTTACTGATCAGACCTCAAGATGCCATCTGAATGAAGCGAGGAACGAAGTTTTTGTTAATTTAATACGGTAGCACACCTGAGATCGTGAGATAATATAAGAATAGTATGTTAAAAAGCCACGGACGTATGAATAGGTGGAGATAAAATTGAAAGATTGAAAATAAATGAATAGATAGAAAGAATAAAGAATGTAGTTGGTTCATATATATTACTTTTCTACTGAATATTTAGTGATATTACCAAGATATTGCATATACAAAAAAAATGAAACAAGTTTAAAATGTGACAAAGAATAATCTTTACTCAATGCATTTTTTTACAACTAAATCTAGCGTTATGGCCACCAGAGGTGGACCACCGAAGAGTCTTCGTAGGAGATCTCTTATCGGCATATTTTTAAAGAGCACATATCATAGTGTTTCGGTACTAACTCCGGAAGAATTTTTACATGCTTTTAATTAAATTATTGAAACTTAAGTTATTAACTTAACTTATTGTCTAGATTTCTTCGTGTTTAATCTTATTAAATGTTGCTTTGCTCTTGCATAATTATGTCATTAAATTGGTAGACGTATGAAAAATGATCAAATATCTATGGTTAGTACTACGTTGGAATTTAGAAAACTTTACATTACTGCTATTATAATAAGCTGCTTACAATAAAAGTTACTCAAATCGATATAAACAAAATTGAATAATAAAAAATGCCTCAATTGATAAGATAATTGCGGACAAGAATCCGACGAACAGATTGAGATAGGATCGTCGCGTTCACACCCGCGAGCCCTTTAAGGATAGACGACACGATTTTAAAGTCGCTACTGTAACTTGATCTGTCTTTGTTAGGCCCAGAAAATAAAATATGGGTAATTAAATATAGACAATTAATATTGAAATCTTAATGTGATGAAGTGAAGAGTCGAAATACATATGTCCATGATGACATCACAATTGTCATGGGCAATACTGACAATGTAACTGCTATTACATAACCTGTTAGAATACGTAAAATTGATAGTGAGTACATAGAAAAAGTAAATTTTTTCGTAATTAATTTCTTTGATTTAGTTACTTCATATCTAAATTATATACAAAGCGAAAAGCGAGCAGCTGATATACTTACATATTAATAAAATTAGAACTTGGCACTTAATATGTTTCTACTGCTTTATCATTAACAAATGATCTCGTGTATTGTACAACTGTGCTGGTCACAAATTCACGATACTAAATTAAATTTGCTATCGTGCTTTCCATCAACAGTAACAATGTATTCAAGAGGTACGGTAGCTCCTCACAATCGACCGGGCCCCAGCCCCGGCGACGCCGCGTCGAACCGTACGAGAGGCCCCGCTAACGAGCGGTATCAGCGATCTATTCAAATAGCGCGTATAAATATTAATATCGAGCATTGAGCTGCATTACGTATTCACGAATTTGTTTAATGGAAACACTCGATTGTTGTCTTGTTTTTATTGTCGGAATATTTCGCTGCGATTCGCCTCGGGTCACGGCACAGGGTGTACTGATTTTGAAGGTTTGCAGGCTCCAGCGACAGTGGATGGACGTGAATCATTAGGTTACCACCGACGTTTTGAGCGAGCTATGTTATTTAGTTGACAGTAATTAAATTCGGGTTTGAAGAATTTGTTCTTAGTTCGATATTTGTATGATGGTTTCAAATAGGCCTACGTTGGGCCATAATTGGTATATTTATGGGCCAATTTGATAATCAAAATATTGTGAATTTTATGTGACTATTATTTAAATATTCTATATCTATATGTGTTTCGTTATACTTTGGTTCAGAAACTGGTTTTCTATTTTGAACAAACAAACTACATCCTCTTCGATACGGAATTCAGATCCGCTATTTTATGACGTGCGTTATGAGAATTCCGCGACATATATGTGCGATTTAGAAACACAGAGTGACGGAGCGCTCAAAATAGAGACGTTATAGGTGCGAACAGTTGCGCAATACGATTCCAATAGGTAGATAAAGGCATTGTTCTACAAGTATTCCAGATAGCTTCGAGTGTTGACGTCAGGCGCGCGGGACGTGCGTGGGCGCACCCAGCCGCTCACCTTGAACGATACGTTTAATTCTCCGATCGATAAACGGAAAAAGTAGCGAACGCCTTCACACGACACATTCCGCGCGGCTGCGTTTAAAAGTCGCAGCCGTAGCGGGATGTGACGGAGCGGAGGCGAAAAGGAGCAGCCTGTATTACTACGCCTTACGAGTATTTGTTTTAGTAATGAACATTCCGACTTTTAAATAATAAAATTTATTCATAAGCCGGCACTTACCATATTTGAGTGTGCGAGCGGCCGTCCATATGTATGAGCGGTTAAGATATTCTTATTTATGGGTCTATGTCAAGGTCGCCCGCGGCGGTTAAGTGAGGCATCATCGCTTTGCATAATATCAAATTATTTATTCGCTCCGCGCTAAAACTGTCTGGTGTGTGTTCAATTTGTAATTCAAATAAATTCTTGGCATTATTCTCGCGTCATAATTGTAACGTGCGAGATTTTTTACTTATTTAAATAGCTGCAGCGCTCGGTGGCGGCAATTAGCATCGCGCGGGCCGCGAGCCGCGAGCCGCGAGCCCGAGCCTCGCCCCGGCATCTCGATGAGGAACTTGTTATTGGGACGTTTTATTCATAATAGAAGGCAAACAGCATCCACCTAACCTTAAGAGGTCACTACCGCCCATTGACTTATTTATAAAGTTATGTATTTTAATTAATACGAAACCTTAATTTATTATTTACAAACACTAAAATACATTAATCTTTATTGCCTGTTTTTTATAAATAATAACAAGTAGACATAAAATAAAATAATAAACATAGACAACTACTATAAAATATGGTAAGTGGTCACTGTAATCCATTGACATATGTATAACTCTAAATAGCATTGAATTCCTGCCTATGGTCAGTCAACGATGCGTTGCTACCCCTGAGGAATAAATTAAAACGCCTCGTATCAGTGTTCTTCCCTTACCAAATCCTTCAAATCAGGTCACAGCATCGTTTACACAGCCCTTATTAGACCGAAACATATGAGGCGATGGCATCTCCAGAGTCAAACCGCAAAGGGTTTTATCATCTTCAAATATAATAAGGTTCTAGCTCAAATCAATCATTTGTATCTACTTTTGGTGAATAGTCCAATTTGTTTTTTTTAGGTTGAAAGAATAGCAAACAAGCGTGCAGGTCATCTGGTGATGAATGATTACTGCAACCCAACGACACCCACATCTAACCTCAAACACGACTGAAATCCTATCTGGGGTCGTACGTAGAAGCGGCACTACTTCTGAGGACTAAAATCGCCTCCCTGTAAGTGTACCGGGCAACCATACTCTCCAATTGAAACACAAGAATTGCTTCATAGTAAATATAAGAGCGGCGGTGGCACTTCCCCGGACGAACTGTAGCTCTACCATCTATCTAGTTATAATAGTAGCAATTTACAATCTAATCATTTTGTATTCACTATATATATTGTGTATAATCATGTAAACAAATCAGCGTGGTCGTGTCTACGGGCCCGGCCAGCCAGGTTATGTATCACAACTCAAATAAACCTAATGCTCAGTTTGACATATTCATTATGCTGAATTAGTTTACTGCGTGCTCTAACACGTTACTTTACACCCTGACCCACATGCCCACATGTGATACTTGACTCTCCAAATAGATTTAAACCCTATATCCACGACTATAGAGTGTGGTTCCGCTTGTAGAGGCGAAGGAGTTGAGCTGTTTTCGTCCGGTAAGGAGCACACAATTTGTGTGGAAGCATGGCACTCGGACATACTCATTAATAGTGATAAGTGAGCTGATTTAAATCAATTGATTTAAATCAATACTCATATCCGCGCAATTCATACGTAATTGGATATAACAACAATGTTACTTATTGCACACGCGCGAGCCGCGGCGGGCGGCGGCGGGGATGTCGCCACACTGGTGTAACGAGGTATTCTTGTCGTTTTCGATACGGTGTTAAATTTGATCTGATTTTGAATGATCTGATTCTGGAAAGATTTTTAATGGCCGGGAAATGTGTCGTTTTATTCATATCAGATAACTTGTATTCATTTTAGCGACCGACGACCCCCGCAGCGGTTGCCACACCCGTCTGGCATGCAGAGGGTTCCGGATTTGATTTCCGGCCAGGCAGACATCTAAAGGATGAATTTTAATTTTTGTTCTGAGTCTGAGTGTTTGTGCACTCAACTTCATGCATGTTCATAACAACCGCAACATAGGATAGCCCCGTAGAAAGCGTTATTTATCTATGACTATATAGACAGAACATTTTGGTCTTCCATTCATCGTCTTCCATCACTTGAATGCTTGTGCTGCACTGCAAGTTAGCAGCATTTATAGACGTCGCAGTTGAGCTCATCACACCTCACGTAATATCTGACCTCTTATCTCATTCTTGACGATCCGCTTGGCACAGCGGTCACCATTCCGGTCTGACACACAGAAGGCTCCGGGTTCTATTTCCGGGCAGATAGACAGACATCTGAATGATAAATTTAAGTTTCTGTTCTGGGTCAGGGTGTTTGTGGGTTGTGTACTGGTCTTGTATGTGTCTATGACACACACGGCACAGGGAATCCTAATGTGGGGCTATGAATGTTGAAATCGTTTGTTTATTCTTAAAAGCTACCTAGGCTTTCATATCTTTCATTATCATTTACAATTCTGAGAGTTACGCCAATTTAAAGACAGTAAAAGCTTTCATGGTTCGATGCCGAAGATGCTGATATCAGTTGTATTTTGATTTGAAGGACGTGCTAAAGATAAGACATTTACACGAGGTGATAAATTTTATACTTAGGAGTAGCGACGCTTCAGTTTTATTTGGGGTTGATTACAAAGGTCCATGAGAGGAAGTGACCACTTACCAACATGCTAGCTTGGTACTGATATAAAAAGACCCTTATTCTTCTATGGATTTCACTATTGCAAGGCGTATTTCAGGACGCGACCTCACAAGCATAGCTTTTCATAACACACTGAGTTCAAGCTTTGCATTGAGGCCTACAATACTTTGCTCGACTTTATCCCTGTAAATTGACCAACGATAACTCTCTATCCATCGTCGTATTGAATAAATTTTGCAAGAAATTAAGCTTAAAGCTCGAATATTCTGGACTCCCAGTTTCCTTTTCATGATTAGTTATGTTACTTAACGCTTAACTCAAAAGACGATCAAGTTGTTTTAATTCGATTGAGTTGGATAAATAAATCAAACTCTTATATTGACTTAAAGTCTAGACTTGGGCTTAAAGGTTTTAAATGAATCATTATATCATATGTGTTTTATCGTGCAATTCTTATTCATTACCGCAGTGAGACATCAATCACATAGAGTTAATTAGTTTACTTAGTATTGACGTCAATGTAAGTTGGGGCGCAGTTCCATCATCCAATTAGGGCTTGGAAACATTAAGGATATGTCGCATGAAAAGCTAGCTGCGAGCAAACTATAAAAAAATTGCTATTATACGAGCAGTAACACTTGGTGCCTTAGTTAGGGTCATCAGCATGGTTATCGGAATACTCATCGGACTTAATTCAATGAGTCTAGACGTATAGTTGTGTGCAGGAAATAAATAAACAAAACAAACAAACGCTTCCCACACACATAGTCCCGGACTAAGATACCCTGTGTCGTGGGTGCCATGGACATATACAAGACGAGGATGCAAATATGCAGACCCAGAACAGAAATCTAAATCCATCATTACATATCTGTTTGGCAGTGAATCGAACCCGAAACACTCCGCGTGTCGGACCGATGTGGTAACCGCTACGCCATGCGGGTTATCAATGTAGCATATTCCTTTACATTATCAAGAAATCATGTCCATCGCAGTCTGTCCTGGCCGCAGCATTATGACAAGGTTTTCGTCATTTTATTAAAGGATCATCGTATTTGCTTAAGTTATACAATTTTAATGAGAAAATATAATAAATTTCCATCGTTTAATCGAAATCCCGACATTGTCTGGGAAATGACTCGGTAACTTTTAAAACGGGGCATTCGATTTTCGTCAGACATCAATCACAATGAAACTTTAATTCAAATTTTAAAAAAAAACTGCAGTCAAATCGGCCCACCCGTTCGGGCGCTACGATGTCACAGATTATTATTATATTACAAACAAACAGATACGTAGCCTACAAGCTTCTAATACCATTATTTGTGCATCAGGTGTTAAATATATATGGATTATCGTTTTAGCTTCTTCAGTCTGGCAAGTAGGTACACACACAGCTTACTGCAAAAACTACTGCGATTATACTAAACGCCATTAATGCTACTCAGCACGATAATGGTACAACTGAATAATTTCAAAACATCAATTATCTATAAAAATATATTGTTTTACAAACATATAACATATAATTAGTTTCTTTTAATATTCAATCAATTATGAGCATGCATTTTGACCACATTTTTTAACTATATAAGAGTTGCTTTCCAGTGATGAATTACGTTCGAAACGCTCTAACTGTCAAGTTAAACGCTTCTAAACGCTTTTTACACTCATACTCCCGCTCTAGGATTCCTCGTGTCCTGGGTGTCATGGACACATACAAGACGAGGACGCAAACATCTAAACCCAGAATAGTAATCTAAATTCACCATTTACTTTGTTTGGCTGGCCGGGAATCGAATACGGAATCCTCTGCGTGTCAGACCGGTATAATGACCGCCGCGCCACACGAGTCGTCAAAACCAGAGTTTTGTTCGAAATATTGATAGATAACAATTTTAATTGTCTCTTCGATTGAACCCCATTACACGTGCACAGTGTGTTGCACGTGGGAAACCGAGTGGGAGAACCGGCAGAACGAAACTCATAACCCCATTATCGACTGCCAATGTTACATAAATACGCAAAAACAGCCTTCACACCTCGCCGCGGCCGATCGCACTACCTATACAGCGGTATAAAATAAACACTTTCTACTTACAGCGCCACACTAGCATTCCGTGTCTCGTGTCGTG
>DWKL01004750.1:0-10362 GCA_018249415.1 Phareas burnsi
ATGAGGGCGGCGGTGGTACTTCCCCAGACGAACGATTGTTCTACCACCTATTGTCAACAGATATCTCAATAACGAATTTAGATTTTTGTTTTATGTCCGGGTGTGTCCCTCTTGTTGTATGGCATCCATGGGAATACTAATGTCGGGCTATGCGTGTAGAAGTAAAAAAGAAAATTGAAAAAAAATCATTTGCTTTAACGGTGAAGGAAAACATTGCGTGGAAACCTATATATCTGAGAGTTCTCCTTAAGTTTTTAAATAAAATGGGTGATAAATTAATTACAACATTTACAATACAATATATTTTATTGTGCACAACAAAATAACATAATAATAACAAATACATAATAACATAAAATCACATACACAAAAGGCGGTCTTATCGCTCATCGACATAATAGCTGAGAGAATAGTTCGGTCACAGAGAAACCAGCATCGTCCTTATAAGTCGCCGTGAAGTATTTCTTATGTTATGATAAGCGGACACACTTACAAGCGAGGCGAGAGTCAGTAATGAAGCATCTACGTAAAGTACATCCTTAAAGTACGTACTAACTCAGAGTGGAACTTCCGTCCTGTTAGAGGTTAGATGTGATGGCCATGATAGGATGGCCACAGGTTGCAGCGACTGCCCAGGCAGCCTCGCTCGTTTGCAGCTTTTGGAATATAAATAATCAACAATCCAATTTTAATTTTCCAGAGATAACGCACAAAACGGCAACCACATTCACCCGTTGGATTTAGAACTTTTAAATTACGTTATCCGTCTTTATATTTCATCGAATGAAAAACTGAAATATACGAGTAATTCAGGTCTAAATAACGCCTTAAACGTAAAGCTAACAAGGAAACATGCAAACGATCCGGGGAGAAGTGCTTATTCGTTAGCAAGAATGAGAGTTCTGCCAAAGACCAAACGCAGGAAACCGGGTGAGAAGTTAAAAAATCCTCTCCATTTATGGAACGCGTGGAACAATTATTACAAGCGTATACTCATCGAAGATGATCCGCCAAAAAACGCCAATGTTTTGAGTAATTTCAAACAGTTCTTGATAGATCTTCAGGATCATTTGTATGAGGTAAGACTAGAAGCGATAATTGGGATTTTGATTCAGATATTTATATGAGGTAATTTGTTAGAACTACAGTTTGATCGAGAAGCTCCCCCCCCCCTCCCCTATTCTTACAATCCGTGAAGGAATACTTTTTTGGTTAGTTCATTTGGTCGGTTCACAACTGTGGCTGGGATTCGAACCCTGGAGCTGAATGTAGGAAGCAGGTTTTAACACTGGGTTTTAGCTTCAACCCTTTTTATGCCCCATTACTGGGCACGTGTATTCGTGTCCCCAGTAGTTCTCTTCCTACTAGTGGAGATGTCTGAAGAGATTCCAGCATGCGGTTCTCCCTTCTACTGAATATAGGAGGAAATCTTCCAAACACCGGTCTGACATGCAGAGGATACAGAGTTCGATTGGCGGATAGGCAGACATCTAATTTGAATTTAGTTCTAAAATAAAATATCGACATCCATAAAAAAGTTAACCTCATTTAATATATTCAAAAGGGAACTTCCCGAGTTTGTTTTTAAGAATCATTAGTAAAAAATAACAGTTTCAATTCGATGAGGACCTTCCCCCCCTCATCCCCCTCCGGATGATCATTATTTTAAGTCAAGACGAACACCGTTATAATCTTCGGAATTGTTTCTTCTTATGCAAGTAGCTGTTATTGTCTTTTTCGAGAACATATTCTTTAAACCGTAAATTCTGTTTAGGTTTGTTATCACGTCTTTGTGTCTACTCACTCATGACACAGGGAATCCTAGTGAAGCTATGATTATATAAAGCTTTTATTATAGCCTTTATTTGTATTATGTGGTTATTATGGTTATAGCCACTAAAATTCTTGGGTACCTTGGCGCACGCAGTACCGGGATCCGGTGAACGCATCGATACCCATCTTGCGCGCTGCCTTTCGCTCTCCTCGTGGCAAGTAGCATCTCTGGGTATAGTGCCATACCACCATGCCGCTTCGAAGCGGATCCGTGATATTGTCACTATTTAATATTGTGTTACATTTTCAGTTCCACAACATATTGAAGCGCATAGCATTTATAACGACATATAAAAACCAAAATTGGTATGATGACGTGAAAAACATCTTTTTAAAATCGGCCACAAAGAGACAGTTACTCCAAGTTCTTCTTCATTTAGGCACTGCCAAGTTAGTGCACAGTATAGAGGAGAGAGTGGAGAAGATACATTTTTTGATTCGCATAAAAAATGATGAAAAAGATATGAAAATTATTCAAGAAGACTTCGTTTTTGTTCTGAGAATTTTAGAGAGAATTAATAGGAGAAGTACAAAACATTTTATATGAGATGGTGGAATAGAATAGAGAAGAATTGGTTGTTTTAAGAAGAATAAATGATAGTTATTAAAATATATTTTATTATAAACGTTTTTAAGATTTATCTGCAATCTATAAATATCTGCATGCAATACTAAATAAGATTGAAGGTCGAGGTTGGGCACGGTTCCTCCTCTTTTTGACCAAGTTGGAACACCTCGTGTTACATCCTTTTTACCACAAACCAGAACGTAGTAGCATTTACCATGCTTCTAACTTCTGGTTTGAAGCTATTATAGGGCAGAAATATGCGGCGGTGGTCCCGTTAGGCGAACCATGAAGTTTTTTTTTTTGTAAGTATGTTTGAAGAGTAGCAAACGAGCGTGCAGGCCACCTGATGTTAAGTGGCCACTGTAGCCCATGGATACCCACATCTAACCCCAAACAAAACTGCAATTTTATCTGAGGTCGTACGTAGATGCGTCACTACTCTTGAGGACTAAGATGGTCGCCTCGCTGTAAGTGTGCTCGCCAACCGCAACTCTCCAACCGAAACACAAAAACCGCTTCACGTCGGATTGTGAGAGCGGCGGAGTTACTTCCCCGGACGAACTATAGTTCTACTACCTTTTATATTTTAGCTAATGGGTATTAAATAAAACCTTATTCACGAAATCTTTTTATTCAAAACAAATACAAATATGTATACAACAAAGAATAAGTTCGTCCGGTGACAGTGACTTCGATGATTCGACTTCTGTGTTTTTCTCTTATTTAGTTTTAACTTTTTTTTTAATTTAATGTAGTTTTAGGCAATTGTGTAGTTTTCAGTTTGTAAAAACTAACAGTTAACAGTTAAACAGTTAAAACTTATAAATATTTCTGAAAGCAAGTATCATAGTTAAACAACCTTCAAGTCAAAAATACAGAGTAAGTACTTATAGTATACAATTGTATATATAAGTTTTCACAAAATATATTAAATATCTTTGGACGAAATTATATTTATGTACAAAACAAGAATACTTTAGTGAAGTATTCTAAAACAGTATTATTTACTTAAATGTTAATATGTAAAACTACTGCAAAATCCAAGCTCAAAATCAATATGAATAATATTGCATGAACCGCAGAATTTCAAGGGATGACGTCAAATGGCTGTAAAATGACTTCGTTGCATGGTCACATACAGTCAATAAAGATATGGTATGATATTCTGCGAATAATCATCACCATCATCATCATCATCATTATCATCAACCCATTCATGCCCCATTACTAGGCACGGGTCTGTCAGAATAAGATGGGCTAAACTATGATAGTAATCATATTGCGCCGACAATATGATTCTCTAGTAGAGTTGACGTCATCCGTTCGATCGATCGTATGGTGATCGTACTATTAAATGCAAATGCAATATTGATATGTATCATATTGCGCTGATCTCGATCAGGCATGTTTGATATTAAGTATAATAATTTCTAAATAGACATATCTCGTAAAACATCCAGAACTTTTGATGTACTTTTCATTCTTTGGTGGTTTATACCATTCATGTCTGGAATTTAAAACATGCTATTAAAATATTCTTAAATATATGTATTTCTCAACTCTAAATAACTTAATTAATCTAAGTTAAGTCTAACAGTATTTCTGTTTATAGAACACATTTTTCACACTTACAACTATTACAATTATTTTGGTAACAATACACAACATTATGTAGTCGTTTATTCTATTACAGTGATTCTCAACCTTTGTAACAATTGTGATTTTCAACCGCGTGTTGCAGCGACAACAATACTGACACGCAAAGGGTTACGAGTTCTCTACCCAGCCAGGTAGGCTAAATTATGAATTTAGATTTCTGTTCTGAGTCTGGGTGTGTAGCCGTTTTTGTATGACCACGGCAGCCACAATAGAAGGAATCCTAGTGCCCTACACTAGGATTCCCTCTATCGTGGCTGTATGAGAGTAGAAAGCCTTACTATACTCAGGACACTCGAGTTAAAAACTCAGTTAAAATCTTTATGACCCCCACTTATTCGAAATTTGCTACGGAATTATTTTTTTTTAGTTAGGCTATAGAATAAAAGATTTATTTGCTTCCCCCTTTTTTGAATGTCATCGTTTTTACTACTTGCAGTTATTTTAAATAAAGGGGTTGATAGGTATAACTGTAAGAGGTTTCATGCGGGTCGCCGATTATCTTAAGGAGAAGGGGGATACGAGCCCTTACAACTTTGTTACAATATTAATTAAAATATTACTCTGTTCTCCATATTCTGTACCTCTTATATTATTTATTTTGCTTATTCCCATTCTCACACTTATCCTACCGTAACAGGTACACGGTGGGAGTAGGGGGAGGGAGTCTATATCCTTTATGTGAGGGAGGGGTCAGGAGCCCTTATAACTTTGTTAACAAAACATTAATTAGCTTCCCCGTATTCTATGGCTTTCATGTGATTTTGACTCTACTGTAACGAGTTCACGGAGGCAGTCGATTCTCTTTGGGGGAGTGCGACTCCCCACTTGAAAACAACTTTTTCAAATCTATAATATAAAACTAACATGTAATCCAAAAGTCTGATAGAAGATACGTAATCTTCTTTTCATCGTCCCTTAGTAATTTTTGTCTGTCTGTCTGTACAAGCAAATCTTGGAAATGTTAGATAAGTTTTGATTAAACTGAAGTCCGATTTTTTGGGAGTTATGTACGCTATTTTTGTATAGACTGGGGAAGAGGGGAATTAAATATAAGACAGTACACGCTTTGAGGTATAAGCATAAGTGTTTTATAAGTGGGGAAGAAGTATAGCAATCCCCCCTCTCTTCATTCTATCAAACAGTTTTTCAGAGGGAAATTACGATTAGTAAGGAAGGGGTACGTGCAAAGAAACCGGGAAGGGAGGGCCTTAATAATTGGGAGAGGAAGTCCAGCAATATTCCCCGTTATATTGTAACTCATTTTGCTAAGCCTCTGTTTCGAAGTCTGCTTCTATCTCCTCCGGTGTGCGCAAGTCGATTGCAAACCGTTTTTTCATACTCGGCGGTCGATCATCTAATTCTGAAAATACAAAAAATTAATTTAACATTTATGGAGAGGTGCGGTTGTTGGGGAGGTGCGGTTGTTGGGGAGGTGCGGTTGTTGGGGAGGTGCAGTTGTTGGAGAGATGCGGTTCGAGAGGTGCGGTTGTTGGGGAGGTGCGGTTGTTGGAGAGAAGCGGTTGTTGGATAGATGCAGTTGTCGGTGAGGTGCAATTGTTGGGGAGATGCGGTTATTGGAGAGGTACGGTTGTTGGTGAGGTGCAGTTGTTGGAGAGATGCGGTTCGAGAGGTGCGGTTGTTGGAGAGGTGCAGTTGTTGGGGAGGTGCAGTTGTTGGGGAGGTGCGGTTGTTGGAGAGAAGCGGTTGTTGGATAGATGCAGTTGTCGGTGAGGTGCAATTGTTGGAGTGGTGCGGTTGTTGGAGAGGTGCGGTTGTTGGAGAGGTGCGGTTGTTGGAGTGATGCGGTTGTTGGAGAGGTGCGATTATTGGGAAGGTGTGGTAGTCAGGTACACTTAAAAACGAGGCGATAATCTTGTTCCCCAGTACTCGAACGAACTATAGCCCTACCATCTATCGAAGTTAACTTCTTACGTTTAATTCTTCTTACCTGGTGTGGTCTGCATTTCCTTCACTCTTCTAGAATAATCTTGGAAAGCTGCCGCCAGCGAATACGTCAGACGTCTTGCTGCGTTTCTGAAAAGAAAAAATAATAACCATTGAATATAGTTTAATGCGTCGTGAAACAATTCTCGTGTTACATCGTCGAGTACCCTTACAGTGAGGCGACCGTCTTAGTTCTCTGGAGTAACGGACCTACGTAAGATCTCAGATAGGGGTTCAGTCCTTATTAAGGTTAGATGTGGGTGTCCATGGGTTGTAGTAACCACTTAACATCATGTGACTTGACGTTCGTATGTTACTCTTCAAACATAAAAAACGTCGATTATTGTAGTCCTCAGGAGTACGGATGTATCTACGGACAATCTCCGATAGGACTTCTATCCTGTTTAAGGTTAGACCTGAGTGTCCATGGGCTACAGTGATCACTTAACATCAGGTGGTCCTACTCTTCTAACTTAAAAAAAATCATTGTTTAGAGTCATAGCCAGGTCTGGCCAGGAATCGAACCTGGAACCCTCCGTATGTCAAACCGGTGACATTATTTTCGAGTGCAATTCGATTTTTTTATCAATCAATATCTTTATTCAAGTTGTCTGTAAGCATAAAACAGGTCATGCATCGATTTATCTATTCCCGTGAGAATAAAAGATAAGAAATCTTTGGGTAATATTGAGAAGAGACTCGACGTATTTTCATACGATTTAAGTGAGATCGTATAGGTTTTGCTGCATAGATAATATTATATATTTGAATAAGTGGCAAAACACACAATGAATAATGCATAATTACACAATCTGTACGAATATAATAAATATGAAGAGTTTGTTTGTTTGAACGCGGTAATCTCTGAAAATACTAGTCGGATTTCAAAAAATATTGTTGAATTAGATAGGATATTTATTGAGGAATGTTTTAGGCTATGTACCATCACATCACACTCACGTCACATATTTAATAGGTGGTACAACTATAATTCATCCGAAGAGGTACCACCACCGCCCTCATAATTCGCCGTAAAGCAATACTTTTGTTTGTGTGCTTGTAATAACTTAAAACGTTAATATATACAAAATTAAAATTAAACAATTGCAAAAAAAATAATTAAAATTGAAAAAAAAAACAATAATAAAACATTGAATGACATGAAAAGCATCCAAATCGCTTTCCTTTGGATGAGTCCCCAAAACGTTGGCGGCATTACCTTGTTGAACAGCTAAATTAATTCTAAATCGTTCATTTCATTTCCTCACCTCGAATCACAAACGAAGGCATGACACTCGAATGGGTTCAACCCCTTGACATCGGCATTGTCCTTCACAATGATCATGGAGAATACCCTCGTGTACACCAAGTCCTGGACTCCGTAGGATATGGACTCGATGTTGAAGAAGACCGCCATATGTTCGAACTCGTCTCGCTTGGAGCTGTGGTTCACTGTCTCCAAGTGGACGCCGTCAACTGTTATGGTCAGCTTCACGATGGGGAGAATCTGACCTGGAAGGAAAGGGGAAGCGGTAAGACTTCATCATCAATCCTTTATTGTCCCACTGTTGGGGTCGAGTATCCACTCAGAATGAATAAGTAGAGTCCACCAAGATTGCCAAGTGTGGATTGGCAGACTTCACACACCTCCGAGAACTTTACAAAGAATTCTCAGGCATTTTTTTCTCATGAAGATTTTTTCAGCAAGTAATAATGAAGATGTTTTTTGTGCTAATTAGAACTTCATATTTTTTATACGTTCAAAGAATAGCAAATGAGCGTGCAGGCCACCTGATGTAAGAGGTCGCTATAGTCCATGGACACCTACATTTAACCACAAACAAAACTGAAGATCTCTCTGCGGTTGTACATAGATGCGTCACTCCTGAGGACTAAGATACTCGCCTCGCTGTAAGTGTGCCCGGCAACTACACCTCTCCAACCGAAACACAAAAAATGTTTCACGCCAGACTATAAGGGCGGCAGTGGTAGTTTCCCGGACGAACTAAAGTTCTACCACCTCCTCTACCACCTTGCTACTTCTGTGCTATAAACAATCCATAATCGTATTTCATTACCTGGTGGTAAGGCTTTGGCTGCAGCGACCATGAGGTCCACTGGCTTCCTCGTATGTTTAATCCCCCAGAGCCCTCTCGCGTCGCTTTGGCCTAAATATTTGACCTGAAAAAGAAACATATAAAACAAAAATCAACAAGGCATTAAACTAAAAAGAAATAAAAAAAACCTAATTTCAAAAACACTTGGTCGCATATGGCGCACAGAAAAGCAAACTAAAAATGGCATTTTGATTTCTTAGAATTTTAATGTACCCAGTGTCACTCGCGCTGCCAAGGTGAATCTAACGACACCTCATATGATAAAAACCATTTAGGCCTTTGGTCCACGGTCCATGACAAATAAATAGACATACACACATAGATACACTCGAAACCCGTAACCTTTTGTCTGCCGCAGTCGGGTAAAAATGTACATCATGGATTATATACATATATCTAAATTAACATTCCGTCTGTAGTCTACAGATATTTGTTAAAGATCCTTTATTTACGTATATATATCTTACTTAAGATTTTAAGCTATTCTTGGAAATTATTCATTTTAATTATGTGACGGGTACTCGCGATATGCGGTTTTTAACTTGTTTATGCAAAACAGTTTCGCCGCGACCACGATCCATGCAACCGGCTCGAAATATCGGCAATAAAAAAACCGAATATCGTTAGAACCCGTTACATAATTTAAATGTGTATCTTACTTTTATATGTATTTGTATATATAATTTGTAGTATCATATCTTATGTATTTTATTGTTTGTCTAAAGTTTAGTGTTATTTTTCTTAGGCCTTCGTTGACTTCTGTCTGCCTTAAGGTTAACTATCAGAGACTGCTTTTAGCATTAACTCCAGATTTGTTACCGTACTTTTATGTAGAGGAACAAAAATGATATATAGAATAAAAATGAGAATGACGGCGGTAGTGGTACTTTCGCGGCCGAACTTTAGTTCTATCGCCTATATACATATATTAGTCACCTATATTTATTCTGTGCTTTATTTTAATTGTTATAACATTGGCGAGCAAATATGTACTAAAACTTTTATACAATGGCGAAGCTAAAAGGAGGGGTTATGTTTTAGCAGTCTATGCATGTTTGTTTGTACGTGTGTTCCCCCGTAGCGCCTGAACTGCTCATCCGATTTTCGTGGATGAGGTGTCAATCGATTCGTTATTATAGTCGGGGTGACATAGGCTTAATTTTTTTTCTATTTTTTTATAATTTATGTTTTAAGAGTAGCAAACGTGCGTGCGGGCTACCTGATGTTAAGTGGTCACTGCAGCCAATGGACACCCACATCTAACCTCAACACTATTGAAGTCCTATGAGATCGTGCGTAGATGTGTCACTACTCTTGAGGACTAAGGTTGTTGCTTTGTAAGTACTCGACAACCAAACCTACCCAACCAAAACAAGAATTGCTTTACGACGGATTGTAAAGTGGCGGTGATCGACCTCCCAGATCGAACTATACTTCTACCATGAATTTAATTATAGTTTAACAGGTGGTAGAATTATAGTTTGTCCGGGGAAATGCCACCATCGCTCTCATAATCTCCTCTGTAGCAGTTTTTGTGTTTCGGAGAGGTGCGGTCGCCGGGCACACTTACAGCGAGGTGACCATCTTAGTCCTCAGGAGTAGTACAATCTCCTTGAAATTGCTTAAAAATATACCTAATTTGCGAAATTACATTACGAATGGCTGGCATATTGCCTGTTTTTCTTTTAGACAATAGGATGATTTAGATCTAATCGCGATTCGTGGCAACTGGAGCATGGCCGCGGCCATGTTGCGACCGGATGTGACGTCACTCGGCACCATGAGCAAATATGCATTTACCGTCCAATGTGATTAAATTGAAGCGCGTATAGCCTGAGTGGTGCAGATCCTAAGAGATCTTTAAAGTGAGTAACTGTGTGGAGCTGGATGGGTGACCGCTAGTGGCTACATTATATTCTCTTCCGTGCTTCGGAAGGACAATAAGCTGTCGGGCTCGATTTTTGTCTGGATAGCGGTCGTTAAACCTTGTCGGAGGCTTTGAGAAAGGTTCATTTGGCTAAAAGATTCAACAGGGGTTGGATATTAACTCGTGTCTCCACTGATCTGCATTGGAGTATTGTAGTGGGTACTCTTCGCTTCGAGGCTTTTGTTCTTAACCCATTGCTGGGCTTTGATCTTCTTTGAGATTGAGAAGTTCCTAAGCCACAGTCCAGCCCTACATTTGAACATTTTACGGAAAGCTCGCAGGCATGCAGGTTTCCACAGGATGTTTTCCTTCAC
>DWKL01004751.1:0-10361 GCA_018249415.1 Phareas burnsi
AGTTCCGTTTGAGGTTGTAGATGGATGCGTCACTACTCCTGAGGACTAAGATGGTCGCCTCGCTATATGTGTGCCTGATATAGCATGTTTATTTGTTAAGTAATTCAGCTCTGATTTTAAATGAACTATACATAGGGTAAATAAACGTATGTAACTTTAATACCTGTCGACAGTGCCGCCGCTACCGCAGTTTCGGTCATTACGATCCAAGCAAATGGATCGTGAGTAGCCGTTACATATCAGAATGTAATACTGTTTACATTAATTGCCCTACACTAGGATTCCCTGTGTCGTGGGTGCCATGAACACATACAAAGACAAGCACACAAACACTCAAACATAAAGTAGAAACCTAAATTCATCAATTTGACGTCTGGCCGGCGTCGAACCTGTAAATATCTGTGTGCATTGTATGGTTACCGCTATACCAAGCGGATCGTATTTCCTTTTTTATGTGAGAAGAGTGACAAACGAGCATGCGCGCCACCTAATATTAAATGGTCACTGCAACCCATGTCACACATCTAACCGCGAACAAGACTGAAGTCTTATTTGAGTTCCTGCGTAGATGGATTGCTAGTCCTGAGGACGAATGAGGTCATCTCGTTGCAACCGCACCTCTCCAACCGAATCGAACCGAACCGGCGACGGTGGTACCTCCCTGGGCGTATTATAGTTCTACCACCTAGTTCGTACATACATTTTAATGAACGCTAACCTTATCTTTAATGGCCGAATGCAGGTCGTAGAAATCGCTATACCGCCTGTAAATGTGCCACACTTCGTTGTCGGATGCCCTCGTCACCGCTATAGCGTAAATCCCAAACGTACGCCCCTTGTCTTGAACGAGAGCTACAAATATTAAAAGTGTTTGTAGAAATAACCGAAAACAAACAACGTGTCCATTTTTAGTTTTTTTTTTCATTTCTTACATACTTGTGTTATATATAAGGTTATAAAGTCGAAAGTGCGTTAAAATTCATCATTATCGTCAACTCATTACTGTCCTATTACTGAGAATGGTTAGATCATAGTCCACCACGACGGCCAAGTGCACGTTGGTAGACTTTATGCATCTTCGAGAACTTTCACATCAATAGCTTTCCTCACAATGTCGTTCTTCACCGTAAAAACTAGTGATAATTCATTTATTAACGCCTTATACATTTTAACTGTGTAAAGGGTACTCATGAAATGCGTTTTTTTAATTGCCGATATTTCGGCATGGCAAAACCGATCACGATCCATGTTTCTCCGTGACCACGATCCATATAGCTATATAAATTCCGCGATAATATGAACTTAAAATCTCACGTTCACTACATGCTCGTATATTACTCACCGGTTTCAATAATATAAGCTGTCAAAGGAGACATAATATTTTTGGCTCTTTCACTTATTTCTGTGTGCGAAAATGATAAGCTGCTAGAGTTTGTAGACGATAGATTTGACGGACCTGAAAAGCCGCAATAGGAATTATCGTATGAATCCTTTTCACTATAAATTACAGATAAACATATTTATCATCAACCCAGTATTGTCTTACTCACTCACTCACTGTTGGGCTCCTATCTAGACCCAGAGTGAGAAGGTTTTGACCACAGTCCACCATGAGAACCAAGTGCAGTTTCGTTACGTATTTACCTTTGCGAAATTTATAGAGAGATCTTATGCATAGAGACTTCTTTACAATATCACAATCACTTTTAAATTTCTATTACGCACACAACTTCGAAATACCAAAGGTATCGAACGACTAGATTTCGATACCGGGGCGGAAGATACGCGAAATTAACAAATTCGCACTTAGCTTAACCTTTCTCATTCTGGGTCTATTTCTGTCCAGGAGACCCATACTCAGCAATGTTACGGTTCATAACGGGTTGATGATAAAAACTATGATGAAAGGCAGTTAGGATGACATACCAGCGCTCTCATTGACCATCCTCTGGGCAAAGTTGCCAACAATATCCGAACGCGACCTATTGTGTCTCGCGCCAGGCACTGGCAACGACGTCTCACCTGTAAATAGTAGACAGTGTTGCCAGTTTGACGCCAAAAATATGCACCCCTTACAATACACTCCCTCGAATCTACCAAGCGTACATAGTCATCAAGAAAACTTAAAATTTCATAATATATAATTTCTTGCAAGAAATACAAGCACAGAAGTCTAATAGTGTCTAATAGTAAGAGTCAATGATTAAATACATTACATATTTCAATATATAACACGTCAACACACAACATATTTAATTTTCAAAATAAACTAATCACCAACAAAAATAAAGCCTTTCGCCGAATTATTTTTCTATACCTACATGTACACTGCATGTTTTCATAAGTTAACAACAAAAGTTCATGACGTAATTAAAAATTCTAATGAGAGTAACATAGTAACGAAATTATTGCATGAGATCGTATCGAGATAGACTTGACCTTGAAAAAGAAAATGAATAAAAGTTTGAAAAAAAAAATCGGAGTAGATCCCTTTGTGCAGGACTCAGCTGCATTAATTCTCTCGTGCGACAACACACTTGTGACTGACATCAGCTAAAACTTCACACGGCTAATTATTTACCAGCTAATCGTTTACAGGCTTCAGTGATCGTATAATTAATTGTACTGCATAGCAATTTATTTCTTAAAGTACTTTTCAGAAATTTTAAAAGTACGCATTATAAAAAAACTTTTTACATTTTAAACGAATTACGACACGTAGCTGCAACGCACGGCTAGTCCAAATTAATGTTTTTTGGATAAACTGTCCACCCACTGTTTAATCCATCATATCAAAACCGAATCAGTAACTATTCAAAGGACTTTTAAATTAAATGTATATTCGAAGTTATACTTATTTTGCGCGTTATGAAAAATGATGAGTTGAGGGTCCCTGTTGGACACGGACACCCACATCTAACCTTAAACAAGACTGAAGTCCTATCGACCTACGTAGATGCGTCACTACTCCTCGGGACTATGATGGTCGCCTCGCTGTAAATATGCCCGACAACCGCGCCTCTACAACCGAAATACAAGAATTGCTTCACGCGGTTTGGCGACGGTGGTATTTCGCCGGACGAACTATAGCTCTACCACCTATTGAAAACGTTAAAAATTTTAAAATGGTATTCTTGTTTTTAAATTTGGCAAATGTATTTATGTCTTATGATACAAAATAAGAAATATATCTTTATATATGGATAATAGCTATCTAATTAAAAACACTCGCTCTCTATCTTACCGAGTCAAATCTAACTTCCTATATATCACTAACTAAATCTGTTTCCAAACCGTCAAATTCTATACTATTTACAAAAAGGCACTCTTGTATAAACTTGTGTACACAGATTTAAATCATAGATACGCCCAGTTTTGGTTCAACGTCTTTGAAGTATTGCCACTACTGTTAGGTGAACAAACTGAATTCAAATTACTTGTCATCCAAATGCAGTAAAAACATGAACATAATTAGCATGCAAGCATAATTGGCATACATGCATCATTAGCATACATGCACAATTAGCATATATGCATAATTAGCATACATGCATAATTAGCATATATGCATAATTAGCATGCATGCATAATTAGCATATATGCATAATTAGCATGCATGCATAATTGGTATACATGCATAATTGGCATGTATTCATAATTAGTATGCATTTTTTATAAGAAAAGTTTTGAAGATTCCGTCCATTTTACTCATGACTTTACTCATAATTGCATTTAATTTAAGTAATTACTTTTTTCTATTGATTGCAGTTGAATTCGTTGCCATTGTAGTAAAATATTAATGTTCGCATGAATGAGATATTAATGCTGCAATTTCATTGGAATGAACGAGACAATACTAATCTCTTTATACCGTTTAATATGACTTGGTATTATCCTTCATATATCATTGAAAAATAATGTCACCAATAATTATTTCTAGGGCGCATCTGTGATCTAAATCTATGGTATATATATAACAATACCACAAGTACTGCATTTGGGTATCGTGTGACTCTTGTTACAAGGTGCCCGCCGGCTGAAAGTACGGGGGAAAGTGGACGATTTGTTCTGAAAGTCATATTTGTACTTGGACTTGTGGAACAACCTCGGCAACTGGTTCAGACACGTCTTCATTATACGCTTGCATTTGTCTGCGTGTGAGTAAATTATGTGTTGGTTATAGACATGTTTGTAACACATATTTGTAACACATGTTTGCAATACATATTTATACATAGATATGTATAAACACGTGTTATTAGTTAGCGATTTTGGGTTAGACATGTAACAAAAAATATATTTTAGAGCAAACGTTGAGTTATCTCTAATTATAATTATGCTTTATCTAATTATCATATTATACCTTTGTTAACGTTTTATGTAACACAAAAAAACTTTCAATTAAATGTCTTAGAAATGTCACGTTTGTAAATTAACTGCCCTGACGTTGAAATGTATTTTGTATTTACTGTGATACAATAATATACATACATATAAAATACATGCGTTATGATTTAAAAATAAAAGTAAAATTCTGCACTTCACAATTTTAAAATAACATAGACACTTACCGCCATATTTTTTTTCTGTCTTCGTATCTCTTTTATAGTCGCTGAAAAAAAAAAATAATGACATAAAATAATAATATAAAAGTCTATAAAAAAATCAATATTTGTTCCATATAAAACTCTACCAATAAGGGGGAAAGGCGCGCTGGACGCAGGAAAAAGTTTTGACTAGGGAACATCAGGGACAGGACTGGAATCACCTCTGTCCAGGAGTTATTCAGACTCGCAATGGACAGAGGATTACCAGAAGCTAACGGAGCCAACCTTCAAAAATACAACGGCACCCAAAAAAGTATGTCATTTAAAAATATGTTATACTACTTTTGACACGTGTGGGAAAACAGATCGGTGTGTTTTTTATGTTCGAAGAGTAGCAAACGAGCATGCAGATCACCTGATGTTAAGTGATCACTGCAGCACAAGACCAATTATAACCTCAAACAAACCTGAAGTTTTGTCTGAGGTCGTACACAGATGCGTCACTATTCCTGAGGAGTAAGATGGTCGCCTCGCCGTGTGAAGCCTCTCCTTTTTTCGGTCTTCGGTCGGTTGTTACCTTTAATTCGGTCTCAAACACTTAAGAAATATATATTTACCTGCTGTTCTTATCCGAACTATCTTCACTGTCCATCATAAAATCAGATTGCCAAGACGGATCGTCCTAAAAAAAAGAAAAAATATAACGTAATTGAAATATCATCAGATTTCTGTTTTGTAATAATCATGCCGCGATCAAATCGATTATATACAGCATGTTCATCAATAACCACGTAAAATTCATCTATACTTTTCACCACTATCGTACGGATTAATTTATTCCGATAAATACGTTGCAAATCATCAACATTTGTGTTTTATTTATTTTATAAAGAAATAATTAACATTGATCATTTTTAACCTGCACTTTGACTGCGGCAAACGCACCTATCGTGTTTTATTGTCCGCGTCACCCGTGTGGCGCGCACGCATAACGGTGTGTGCCGCCTTCCTGAAACACGCCTGTTGTGTTGCGCGCGGCACGGGTGCAGCATTAGCCGCCGCAGTCAATGTGCCATATGCCTACATCAAACATATGATCAATAACTCTAACCCAATAGTTTCCCACTGGTAGCCACAGAGTAGCAACTAAAAGTAGTTTAAAGACGTACTCCAGTGCAATTTGATGCCATTTAGGTATTGCCATTACTACAGAAACCGGCTTTTTTATCCACGACGGAATAGAGAAGGTACATACGAGTAGGATGAGAGGTTGCGTTGCTAACGAATGTTCCCATTTATTTCCCAAACGGTTAAACCGATGTAAATATGATTTACATTTTTGCAAGGTTTTATTTTACTTCTTACTTATGTTCTTCCGTTTTTCCGTCTTCTAGATTGAACTTCTGCTTGAGGCTTCAAATATCATTCCAATTGAAAAGAAGCCTCAGGCATATATGATTTTCTTCTGTTATATATTTATATATATATATTGTTAAGTAAGTGTGTAATATCTCCGACTTCGATCATTAACCAAGGTGGAGGTGTACGAGATAACACACCTGATTACCTAACTTCATATATATTTTTTTCAATTTTTAGTTCAATTGTTAACAAATTAAGCTTAGACTTAAAAAGCTTTGTTACCCTTATTTTTCTTTAATCTAAGAAGTACATTGTGAGCTTACTTCCAAAGCGTCACAGACGCATTTCTGGACCTCGTCGAAGCAAGCGGCGGGATTGTTCGTGAACTCCTCGCCTTCCGTTGTAATCTTCCTCACTAGTTCCGAATGGCAGTTGTCCGGTATACCCGTGACCGGGGGTCTGTTGGGTGCTAAATACATGTCGCACAGTTCGAGAGCGGACGAGCGGAGATTGTCGATAACAGCTTTGGACGTGTTGGCTGCGTCTACGACAAGAGATGCCAGGATTTATTATGTTCTAATTTAGTCTTAAACGAAGACCAAAGAGGATTTCGATTAAGACTAAACAACTCTTCGAAATAAAAATATATCTCTCGTTAACCGAATCTTTTAAATCACAATACACCAGCGTCTAACGCTGTTATGCGGCATAAGTGATATGGTATGACCGTGGAGTCACCAAAGCTTACCCACCACCTTTACATCTTCATGGTGTAGATAATATATTATAAGCCCTTCCATTGTGATCATTGTATTTATGGATTTGATAATCATTGACTTTTGTTTGAAATAATTTTCAATGTCCATCCACACGAAAATTACCTTCCACATTGACCATTTCGATTTGCTTTATGAAAAACAAAGATAACCTTAAAAAAATATTTCCTAAAGTTACTGTGGGTCTTACCCGCTTCGTTTAATTCTATCTCCAGCAAGTACTGAGCATTCGATCTCCACGCGGTGGTGGCTCGGAGGAACTTCAGCGATCGCATTACATCCTCGGATACCTTCTCGACGTTGCTGGTGTTTGATGTTCCTGAAATGAAAACCCATCAAATGTTTGGAAAAAGTTAAAGGGTAAATCATTTATATCCATTGCTATGCCACAAAAACAGAGTACAACCGCAAGATAATATGACGAAAATAGACTCATCGCATTATTGTCTTCAGTAAGTATATAATGTTACCAGAACATTGAGAGAAACGTAAGTTTATTTTCCTGAGAAGTTTTACTCAAAAAATTATAAACTGACGGGATACTGTATATACATATAAAACATATAAATTCGTTACATTTGTAAACCTTACGACGTTCCGACGTTAATTTGTGAACATTAACCTGATTGGTCACTTTTGCCGGTACTTCGAACAACTCTTTAAACGGACGCTGCCGCGCTCCACTCTTTGGTTTTTGAAAAGTATTAGACACTTTTCAGCTCAACGTAATATTTTCAACGTAAATATAGGCAATTCAAAAACCGCAAATCGTGAGTACTCGTTACATAATATAAAAAATATTTTCTTCTATTAACATTTAACAGCTGGACGTCATAAAGTTATAAATTTATCATTTATTATTAACGGCTAGACGTCATAAAGTTATAAATTAATATTATTATTGTAAAGTGTATAATCAACAACAACATTTGCATTGAAACAAAACGCAACATATTTATTTACCCTCTTGTGGTCCCAAAGTGGCTCTTCTGGCTTGAATGATTCTAGTTAAATACTGTAACGACGATAACTTTTGCCGATCCTGTAACTCCCACTCGCCGGCACTGTCCCTTGAATGCTTTAGAAGGAATTCATATGAATAGATGTTTATTTCGCAATATCATTCTTCATGGTTATAGAAGTAGCAACCAAGCACTGATAGGTGCTTGGTATTTGATAGGTGGTAGAACAATAGTTCACCCGGGGAAGTACCACCCCCGACGTCATAATCCGCAGTGAAACAGTTTTAGTGCTTCGATAGGAGAGGTGCGATGGCCGAACACACTTACAGCGAGGCGACCATCTTAGTCCTCAGGAGTAGTAACGCATTTGTGTACGACTTCAGACAGAACTTCGGTTTTGTTTCAGGTTAAATGTAAGTGTCCAAGGACTGCAGTGACCACTTAACATTAGGTGGCCTACACGCTCGTTTGCTATTCCTCAAACATAAAAAAACACACACATTAAATGTTTATTCCAAAAACAGATATCAGCAACCAACCCCAAATACATTCTCTCTGAAGTCAATCATAACTAAGTTGGAAGTTGAAATGCCTCATATCTCACCATACCCTTCAAACAATAAACAGTAATTCTCAAGTACTGTTGTATGACAGAATTGGTAATAGAAAACATCTTTTATATATTTTAGAAGTCAGCAAGCTTTTGCAACGTGGTTCACAGCATTTACAAGGGGTCATAAAGTTTGGTGCGAGTCACACTCAAAAAACAAACTTACAAGTTTCTGAATGTCCTTTTGTACTAATTCCAAAGTTGCGTCAAGTTCCTCAGCATCTCCACAGCATCTTATAACCATCAAAAACAGTTCAGACGACAAACAGTTGTCTCGGCAACACTAAAAATTTATAAGTACATAATATAAAAACATTATATGATCCATTAACTCTTGTTATATATGTTACACAAATATTATATCAGATATTTGTGTTAGATAATTATGATAATTGGCCTTAAAAAAAACAAGATTCATAATATCTTTTTAAATTGTAGGAGCAGTAAGTAGCCTTAGAAACTGCTGGTCAACATTATTTTCACATCCATGTAGTTGGGTGTCATTTCTATCATTAATTCAAGTTCTACAAATAATGTCTATCCCATTTAATTTTAAATGCAATATCGCTAAGGTCACTTACCGTCCTTATAATTGCTCTGTTAATTATGTCAGGGTCGCTGAGTAAACTTATTAGTGGTCGCAACACGACAGATGATAACAGTTCAATTAGGATCATCTTCAATGCATGACAACGCCATGTCTCTTCAGGAGCTACCAAATAAAGAATTGTCTCGGAAACTTCACATAATAAAGCTAAAAACAACACAGACTTTAGAAATATTTTGTCACATTTTTGATAGGTTTAAAATTAAATATATTGTAACAAGCTGTGGCTAACTAAGAGTTGCAAATGAGCGTGCAGGCCACGTGATATTAAGTCATCAATACAGCCCATGGACACTCACATCTAACCTCAAGCAGAACTGAAATACTATGTGAGGTTGTACATAGATGCGTTACTACTCCTAAGGTCAAAAGTGATCGCCTCGCTTGAAAGTGTACCCAACAACCAGACATCTCCATTCAAATCATAAGTATTGCTTCATGGCACATTATGAGGACGACAATAGTACCTCCCCTACCTATTAAATACCAGTCAAAACCCAAAAATGTCCTCCTTCATATTATATAATATAATAAAACATTAAAAAATATATATTTATAAAAATGTAACTCTTACCATATTCTTTTTCTGAATCTATACAATAAATATCACGGCAAAATTGTTTGTTCTCTATTGAACACTCCAAGTCGAAAAACAAATCTTTCAAATTTTTCCCACTCAAATGCTCAGAGCTGTCATAAAACTTTGATTTACCATATGTTTGAGTATCTGTGAATATCATTTTATCTTCTATTACAATTTACAATAATTAGAAATATTTATTATTTATTAAAACTGGATTAAATCGCTTTCATTTACTGTCCAAGCCATTACTTTCAATTTACAATGGTAAAAACATAATCCAATAAACAAAAATATTTTAATTCTGAATACCAAAAAAAGAAACAACACTTTATATCAGAAAAATGAGAAAATTAAAAGAAAAGTACACTTCTTATATTTCGTAAAATAAAAGCTTTTCAGAAAATAGAAAATGAAATAGGATAAACAAAGATAGCCATTAAAGGTAAAAATGTACCTGGTGACCAAGAAATATCCGTTTCACTTTTATTCCTTCGATGAGTTTTCTTCTCCTCTTGCTTCTTTGGGCTCTGTCTTGTGCTGCCATTAGCAACCTCCTTGGCATTCACTAGCTGTAAGTGTTTCAGTCGAACCCTGGACTGCTTAAATAATTTCAAATGCATTGTCAACTCTTCAGGAAACTTTGTAGACAACAGGTGAATCCAGTCCACACTTTTTACTCTGAAATTTGTTAAATTAAATATTCCTTAATACCACAGTACTGAATTCAAAGTTAAGATTCCTTATAAAGTAATCTGGCCAATTAATTTTGTTTGAAATCAAGATTAAAGCAAACTTAACATAGTATATATAATTATCTATATTTTCTGACCTAGCCATCTTAATTAAAATTTTAGTAAACTTATGTTTTGCACCAAGACGTAGGAAAGAGACTCTATATAAACCATAAAAATAAA